>JARHVA010001865.1:1200000-1505000 GCA_037957365.1 Torreya grandis | reverse complement strand
AAATATGATTCCTTATAAAGCATTATATATGGAAGAGGTTCAAACCTAAACCTTGGAGAATTGAAGAGGGATATTGGAAAGTATTATTCCCCCAATCTAGTGTAAGGGATGAGTTGTGACATGGCCATTGAGATCAATATATCTCAATCACATAACTCAAGCATGAATATATATATAATCTAGTGAGGGTGAATGATTTTATCAACTCATCTTATAATTTTTTGATTTTTATGATTTAATCACTCTAACCTATAAATCTAGTGAGGATGAATAATTTAATCACTTCAACTTATAAAATAAACTGACTATTGTAGCACAAAAGGCTTAATAACAATACATCCTGGTGTAATTGGTGCATCTTAGTGAATAGTATAATTGGTAAATTTTACAATTTTTGGTGTAATAACATGGCAATGCACCTATAATATATATTATTTAGAGTATATATGTGTTAAAAATATGAAAAACTATGTTTCAAATCTATGCAAAAATCGATGCAATGTATAGGATTCTGACCCAAGTGTTTTTTGAATCATGAAATTGAATTGAAGATTATGCAAATATGGAGGTCATGTTTCTATCACCCCCCCCGCCCCCCCCACCAAAACTCTAGAGATTTTGAGAAAGTGTGTAAGTGTGGAGGTCATGTCTTTATGACATTCGCCCACTAAAATATAGAAACTATGAAAAAATGTGGAGGTCATACTTCAATTATATGCCCCCACTGATAAGCCACCCATTTTGAGGTGAGGAAGTTAGAAACTAGTATGTACCTCACCTAAAAAAGCTAAGGTATATGTACAATCTTTGTATGAATCATGTATCATATAGTGATAATGTTCCCAAGTAGATATATCAATGAAGCTCATAGTATGTGATTACATCAAGTCCCAAGATGCATGATATAGATCATGGGAATGTCTAGAGAGCACCAATGCAAGCTTAACAAACAATCAATCACACACACAAGAGCACTCAATCTAATTCAAAATAAGGGTCTAAGAATATCTCATATAGGGGGCATATTCAAATGTTGAATAATTAAAAGGAATGACATATTCAAATGTCAATTACCTTACAACGGCATAAGGGCTAACAAACAAGGAACCTATTCAAATTTTTCACAAGCAAGACAATAAAAAGAAATGTAATGCACTCAAAGAAGTGAAATATAGATGAATCTTAAACAACTAGCATAAGCATATCATACTAATCTTTTCATATATGTGTTAGTAAAAAGCATTATGTAACATAACATATTAAGTACACTGTGAAAGATATGATCATGGATATAGACATGTGTAAACGTTATTATAGAATCTCAAATATGATAATGTAGAAATGATCATAAAGGATATGTAGCCTATATCAATCAAGTTCAAAGTAGTAGATGACTACAACGTAATATATGACATGGGTAGAGGAAAGGTCCAAAATCTGGAAGTGCATATGTCATGTGTTTGGGTTTGCTTATATCACATTCAAAGATACATGAAACATATATGTATATTGAAATGAAATGAGATGTTATCTACTAACATAAAACAAACAAAAAAGATACCCAGGAGTTAATAAAACATGGAAATGTTGAATATTTTTGCATTTTTGAATTATTTGAATGTTTTTGTATTTTATTTTGTGTGTGTGTGTGTGTATCTTCAATAAAATACAAAAAAATATATCTTTAATAAAATAAAAAAATGTTATATGTATATGTATGTATGTATGTATTTGTGTGTGTATATGTATATAGATAGATAGATACATATATACATATATAGTGTTTTTGGAATATTGCAAAGAAAAGGCTAGCCTATGATCCCATCCAAGGGATGCTCATATGTAGTTCCAAACTCTGAATATGGTATATCAAACTAGTGGTACTACCAAAGAACATGCATAGGCATCATATCTAGGTTTGCAAAATTTGTGATATTTTGTATATGTAGAATAGGACTTTTTAGTCATGAAGGAATAATAGAAGGAGTATAGATTTGTGGAACCCATCATTTAATTCTATGTGGTTTCTTAGGATTGGTATAAATTAGAACATGTTGATTTTCACTATGTAATTGAATATGTTGTGTAAAGTAGATGAGGATTCTGTGGAATCCACTGTATATCTCTAGTGCAAAGGACTCTCAAGTATGGGTTACCTAGGAAATAAGATTACCTATTTTTAAACCTTTTTTAGAGGATTAACCTTAGTAGGTTTGATAATTAATTGTCTCAGAATAAACTTATCTTGTTCAAGTGGATTTCATATGAAATTATGGAAATTATGACTACCTTGTTGGTATGAATATATTTTATAACCCATGCACTATGGAAGGTATTGTGTGAATTTTATGTATCCAAGGTCATCCCAATAAAATATCAAAGACTCCTATATATGATATAATTGAAAAGGTGGTAACCACATGTTCTAGACCAACCTATAAAGGTAAATCAATCTCACCATTATCATGTTGTGATGTCTCATCAAATGCTCTAATAGTTTTAGTCGAAGGGTATAAAGCATCATGTATATCTCAAATGTGTAAGTGATGTCATGGTATACATGTTCTAACTATCACTATTATCAATCATAATAATATGAATAGGCTGATGGTCAAGGTATGCTTGAATAAATAATGAATGAAGATTTGAGTCATCATCTACTATTTCACTATCATCAAATGTAATAAAAGGTATCTAAACCATAAGAGGTATTATGTGAGATAAGTGTCAATAATAACATATAATGGGTTACTATAATGTGATGGATAAGGATATGCATTATATGCCATTTTCACTTTTGGATCTTTTTTAGAATTATCTTGCAAAGGATTGTTAAATATTTTCTGATTCTGGTGATCACTATGTTGTGAACCTAAATCTTTTGGAGGATCATCAAAGGTAATATTTTGGTCATCAATAAGGTCTTGTATATTATGTTTTAATTTATAACATTTGTACATATAACACCCAAGGCCTTGGTGATAGTCAAAATATGCATAGCATCATATCCTTTGGGTAGAGGTCAACTCACATCAACCTCTATGGGAGGAGAGAGAAATATGAGATGATATTCCACAAGATTCTAAAGTAAATAAGATGGAGACTCAAGTAATCATGTAAATTATCTCTTAGGTGCATTGGATAAGATGAGTTGATTAGTTTTTTTGACATTGTGTTAATTGTTATGGTTATTTCTTTTTTAGGTTATGTGGGTTTTACCTTCTAGCTTGGTTTGACATGAAACTTGGTATTAAATTTAGTTGGTGTGTTTGTAAATACTTAAGTTTATTCAATTAAATAAGATTTATTTCACTATCTTGAATAATATGGCATAAGTCATCAAAAGATTTGAATTTCTTGAAAATAATGGACTTGTGTAATGGGGAATCAAAACTTTACTTGAATATGTCTCAAAGTTCTTTATTTTCCATTGGATTTGTCATTTTGGCCAACATTATTTTATATCTCAAAATATATTCATTTATAGGTTCATTAGTTCCTTGTTTCATCTTTGTAATTTGAGCATATGACATATTTTTAGTGATTTTGATAGAGAAATGGGATAGAAACTAAATTTTTAGAGGTTTGAATGCTCTCACTAATTAGATTGGTAAATCATAGAACCATTGTAAAACATAGTCCTTTAGGCTCCTTGCAAATAAGTTGGTCAAATGTTTGTCACTGAAGGCATAATCAAGGCATGTTTCACGATCACCCTTTCCATCATAAAATTTTCACTTAGGTGAAATAAAACCAATTCGTAAAGGGTACAAATATATTTCAAGTGCAAAGATATTTTAAGTGCAAGAGGACTTTGTAACACATCTTATGAATCAATAGCTTGAGGAGACTTTAAATCATTTTGTTCAATATTGAGCACCTTATCTTCCAAAGTTTTTATAAGTTGAAGGAGATCTATCACTATAGACCCATTATGATTAAGAGTATATAATTGAGTAGTCACCAAGGGGACGTAAACATGGTTTGAGTTGATGTAGGTATTGAAATCGATATTTGAGTAGAAGTACTCACTAGCCGCATGGTATATGTAGAAATAGGATTTTTGTCCTCAAGGAACAATGGTTCAAAAACATAATTTGTGCCCCCACTAGATGTAGGAATTAATGATGTGATCAAGGGGATGGATAATTGATTTGTGCCATTTGATTTTTTAGTTTCTAATATGGTGTTGAGTATCTCATCAAGATCCTTAGGATTTTGATGAATATGCTCTCAAAACATAGTAATAGCTTGCACTTACTCTTAATCTATTTGGTCATGTTCATTATTTGCTTTATATTCTTTGTTTTCATGATTAGAACCATATTCTATAATAAATTGTTCATAATTTTATTTGTTTTCATTATTGGCACTCATAAGGCAAAGGATTATATAGTTCCTTGGTTTAAGCCTTCTTAGGTGGTAAAAGATGAAGTTTCAAGTTTTCAATAGAAACACCACCTAATATAGGGGCTAAACCTAGGTTGTATACAAATAATAGAATAAAGCTGAAAAAAGGCAATAATAAAAAACCTCAATATGTCAAATACCCTAGAGTAAGCTAGGATATACACAAAGAGACACAAATGTTAGGTTCACCAAATGTTTAACCCTAAATTTAGAATGTGTGAGGATATGGTTAAGAATATAGAAATAATTCAAGAACAAGGGTGATAAACTAATATATAGTAGGCCAATTAATTACAAACTCTAATAAATAAATATTCTAAATTATAATACTGAGATATGTTAAACATAGAAAGTACCAAATTTTAAAGATGTTCAATTGATCGCAATACCAAAGAGAAAATACACTTGGTTGGGTTGACTATGCATAAGCAAATATGGACTCGAAATAGGTGGAAAGTATGTAGGATCTATATTCTAGATCAATCATCATATTCTATAAATTATGCTTTTGTATCTATATACACTACCATCAAGTCTTGACACTACCATCAATGTTAGTGTATGGCTATGATAGAGGTGTCCTATATAGAATACTGATTGAATCTCAGTGTGTTCAACTTCATTTTTCTTAGTTTTTTGTCACCTTTTTATTGATATATTTAAATTTAGAACATATGCTATCATTATTTTTCAATTGATCAAACCCTATTTCTTCATCCATCTTTATCCTTATAATGAGTTTTCTAAAAATGGTTTAGTGGGCTTATGGTGTCAAGTTGATCTCAATGACCCATATGTCACATAGTACTACCTATATATCCAATACTCCAAGGAGTGGCTCAAACTTATATAGATATCCCCTATGTGTGGTAATGTGTGCACAATAGGGTGAAATATACTATATAAATTTGCATGCAGTAATTTATCTTGTAATTTGTCAAATATCTCTCATGTGCTTCTCTTTGAATGCTTCAAACTTTTAATATGATTATTCATATATTGATATGAAAATAGGGATAAATCGGGTAGGGTAACTTACTTGTGTAGTTGATTGATTGAGCTTGAGTTGGTGTTTACTTGGTATTTTCTCAATGATGAATGAGAACACTTATATTTGTATTATACCACACCTTTTGAAAATATCTCACATTAGGGTTAATGAGACAAATAGGTTGACCCATAGGTTTTATATCATTTGTAGTTTGGTTGACTTTTTGGAACTAGACACCAGATAAGGATATGTACACTGTAGTTGGTATATCTTTTACTATTTTTTCATATTTATAGTTTGCAGCTTCAACAACAAGAAAACACTAATGCAAAAAGGAAACTTATTCGACCCCAAAAATAGTTGAATAAGCCGGGAATGGTCTATGTGACAATGGGTAGCAAATAAAATTGATAGGGTTATAGGTTAATTATGAAAATTAATGATATGTAAAATTGTGATTTTTTAATTAATTAAATATGTTACAAATATTATAATTAACTTTAATGATAAAAGTAACTAACTAAAGGGTTATGAGGCAAGAGAGCAAAAAGGGATGTAGGTGAATTATTTCATAGGGGAAAACAACTTAGATGAGTTAGCTAAAAAAATTGTAAATTCTATATAATTTATTGTACAATTATGTTTTTTTATTATTTAAGTTATTTCATATAAATTATTAATACATTTAATTTTATCATATCACTTTTTCAAAGAAAGTGCACTATAATTAGTGTGTGATAAAGGAAGTGTGTGTTGTGTTACAAATCATGGGATGGAACACACCTACCTTCAATGAGTGGGCCCCTTCTAATCATTTTGCACTTGTAAGATGTGTTTTCTAATTAGTTGTGAATTATGTAAATTATAAATTAAAACATTTGTAATTTTTATTTTATTTTTTAATATATAAAAAAAATTACTGATAAAGAGGAGCCAATACAATAGTGCTCAGTGCACAGTCCAAAAATTAAGACATTGCCAAATGTAGTAAGAAAAAGACTAAGTTACAATAAAACACCTAAATTTCCAATAATTTGAGTTAAACAAGACACAAAAACTAGAAGATAAACCTAGTCTTCCTCTTCTTACATGACTGCACCCAAGTGATCCATGGTAGGTGTATTATTATTATGAACATATCCAGTGATGAAAATGTTCCATAATATTCATAGTATCTCCAGCTATCTTGTTCATCATATTATAGATCTTGTCGATTGTGTCTATGTTTATACAGATCATGGTCAAAAGTTGAGTATGCAACCTTACCTCTTTATCATTATTTTCATTGAAATTTTATATTTGGATCAGGTTATCATTAGCTACCTTGGTCAAATTATAATATGTCATCCTATTGTCACACATTCTTTTGATAGAAATATCAATCTCTTTTTGAACATAGAGAGATTGATTAATTTGTTTAATAAGAAGATTCTTGACATTACTAGAAATCCATTGAGGATATAGATGTCATTAGCCATCTAATTAAGGCCATCCAAAAGTCATCTCTCATAATTGTTCTAATTGTTATCCCCTAGAAGTGATGTCTCTTTGTTCTCCCACTCACCATCATAAGATGGTTCTTCAATTTCAATAGAATGTTGTTTTTTTACAGGCCCTCCATTCTCCGTGCTTGTTTTATTTTTCTTACATATTTCATCTTATCCTTGCCATGGATGTCCATATTTTTCTCACCTTTGTCTTTGTACTTTATCGCATGATCCCCATGTCTGTTCAACCTTATTCCTTCATAGATGATTGCATATAAGTGCCTACTAGCTAGAAGTTGCTCACTTTCATTTTATAAATGGGAGGTAGTGTTTTATTTTACCATGTTGGTTCCTTCCTCATTCATAAGATCCTTAGTCATACTAGCAACCAAAATACTTTCCTCCTCAGTTCTCTCTCTCCCAATAACATCCTGGTTTATTGTGTGTTGGGCTATGTCTTCCATATGCATTTTTTTCTTATGAGTGTCATTCATTTCTAACTGGGCTTGAGATGTCCTAGTAACAGGATCCTTTAGGAGAGCCTCTAGCTTTTTTAAAATTAATAGTCATAGAGAGAAAGAGATGGAGTATTTTAAAGATATCAATCTCTAAGTAGTAGTCAAGCAAAGGAAATAATTTTAAAATGGAGTGGGGATAAAACTCCACATTCCAGTCTAGATGAGGCAACTTAAAGTGAAAAACTAATAAAACACAACCATATTTAAAGGCATAGTTTTGCATGAAATCAAGGATGTCCTACCCTATAACACATCTAAAATAATAAGTTTCTTCCTAATGAGACATAGTTTAGCAAGAATTTTTTTTGTTACAATGTCCAACTTGATAAAATAAAGTTGGTGAAGGTGCCCAGATAAACATAAAGAATAAACACAAAGATATAAATGGAAGGTTATTACAAATTAAATAAGCTTTCATGGGCAACCCAACCTTTCTTGTTCATTCCTAACTTGAGATAACTAATTTATTTTAAACTTTCCATTTCTTTGTTGGAAATATTGTCATTGATGTCAAAGGTTTAGTATTATTGGTGATAAAGGCCCCATTGCAATTAATGTATTGGTAATAAATATATCTTGGCTAATATGAGTTAATATTTATTTAATATTAACGAATATATTTTTGGTTGCATATGAGACAAAAGAAGGGCCCATGGAGAAGTCGAAGAGCCACGGGATAAAGACAAAAGAAGGATGGGACACATTTTTCCATGAAGAGTCATCTTGGGGAATACCAAGAGTCACCAAGTGAAGACAAAAAGAGTAAAGGCAAATTTCTCATGAAGGGACACTTTAAGGAATACGAAAAGTCACCAAAGATAAAGACAAAAGTGGGAAGGACGTTTTTGGTCATGAAGGGTCACCACATGACTTTTCAAATGCTTGGATATGAAGGGTCGTCCAAGATTGGTGCCATTTTCCATAAGGATTGAAAGGTCACAAAGGGGGAAGGCCAAAGGTCATTTAGAAAGCTATAAATAAAGGCTTGAGTAGCCATTTTTTATATGGATGTGAGAGGTTGATTTGATATTGTAATATCTAGCTTAAAAGAGCAATTGTGAGAGTTGAATATGATTTGTATTTGTTATATCTAGCTTAGAAGAGAAAAGGTGAGAGAGAGGAAGGAGATGTTGTATTGATCTATCATTTGTTGAGATAGCAACATTGAGAGATAGGTGTGTGGTATACACAAAGGGGTTGGTGCTCCTATGGGTTGGTGCTCACGAATTGTTGTTGAGTTGGTGATTGGCAAAGGGGTTGGTGCTCCTGTGGGTTGGTGCTTGGCAAAGGGGTTTGAAGCTCCTATGGGTTAGTGCTCATGAATTGTAGCTGAGGTTTGTACTTGGCAAAGGGGTATGGTGCTCCTGTGGGGTTGTTCTCACGAATATATTTGAGATTGATTCTCCATGGTTTTTCCCACATTGGGTTTTCACGTTATATCTGGTGTCTCTTTCTATCTTGTGTGGACGTTTATTGTTTGAGTTTTATTGCATATCTTGAATGTTTGATTAAGTGGAATTTGCTTAAAGGAAAGATTTACAAGATATATAATATACTGATTCACCCCCCCTCTCAGTATATTTCATGCTTAATAATTGGTATCAGAGCAGGTTCTTTCAAAAAGGGTTTAACAGCTTGAAGGTAGATCAAAGGAAAAGCACAGATGGCCAAGCAGCTAAAGAAGGACAATCAAGAATTGAAATTTGTGGTTGAAGCTCTTAAAGAATAGGTGTGTATCTTGGATTCTAAGTTGGCTATAGAAGTAAAATAAAATAAGATATTTATTTAGGATCTTAAAAATCAGTTAGAGGTTGCAACTTCAATTTTAACATCAAAAGAAGAAGAATGTAATCAGTTGAAGATTGAGTTATATTCTTTAAAGGATAATCATGAGAAGTTTATAATGAAGGTTGAGAAAGATCATGAAATATCAATCCAAGGAAAGAAGGATGCAGGTTTTGAAAGGAAATCAAAGAAGCCAATCAGGCAGCCCAATGCTTTCAAGTTTTCAAATTCTTTTCATGGCCATTGTTTTGTTTGTCATGATTTTGGTCATAGGGCAAGAGACTGTATGAGGAGAAGCAATCAGTCAAAGGGAGATCTCAGTCGCATTCAAAAAAAAGGTATGAGAAATATTGTTTGCTTCTGTTGTCATGAGGTTGGCCATATTGCTAGATTATGTCAAAATAAAGTAAAGAGATATTCAAGGTATGTTAAAGGATATAGAGCCTCTAGAAAAAATGAGAAAAGACAAATTCAGGTTTGGAGACCTAAAATAGTAAAGGTTGATCAGGTTGAGGTTAAGAGTGAAAATGAATTACTTGTTATAGTAGATAAAGAATCAGATAAGAAGGATTATGCAGAATCTCTTGTTACATTTGAGCATGAGCTTTGTCAAGATAAGATAGTTGCAAAAGTTGAGAAAAAGAAAAACATCATAAATGATAAGGTTAGTAAGTCAAAAAGGTTAGACATGCTTAAACGGATTCTAAAAAAAAAACAAAAGAAGATCAAGGAAGAAACAGAGGAGATGTGGGAATCTCCTGAGATTTATTTCTAGAACCCTTTTGTGTGGGGGTGTCTCTTCTAGGCTTCAAGGAGACACTTTTAAGAAAATTGAAGCATGGTGGATGTTATTGGGTCTTGGATATTTTGCATGACAAGAAGGTAAGTTGACAAATTAATTTGTATATCTTTTGAGGGAATATATTTTTGAAGAAAATTTTGCATCAGTATTATGGTTTGAGGCTATTAGAATGATTCTTGCATATGCAGTGTTTCAAATGGTTATGGTCAGAAGAAATTAGAATGTTGAAAAAGAGCTAATAGTTTTAGAGAGAAATAAAAGGATACTCATGCAGATTCAATCAAGAAGGATCAAAGTTTCAAAGCTCCATTCATCAGAAGAAGGTTCAGTTGTGTTCATGGTAGAAGAAACAACCTGAAGATTCTATGTCGATGTAAACATATTTGCATGAAAGAGATAAAGATCAGTCATGGTTCGTTGATAGCAGATGTTTGAGGCATATGATAGGAGATAAGAGTAAAGAAGATCAATGGTGGTACAGTGAGATTCAGAGATAAAACCACTACCAGGATAACCAGAAAAGGTACTTTAATTTTGGATAATGGTAGAACCAAGACTAAGATTGTTTTATAAGCATAATATATTGAGTGTAAGGCAAATATGTGATCAAAGATACACCTTAAAGTTTCATATGGAAGGTTGTGAGATTATAAGAAAATATTCAAATGAGTTGATTGTAAATTCTCAAAGGACAGGTAAAATTAGATATTTTCTCAAAGATCAGTGAGAGGAGTTAGGAGTAATTTCTATTACTTCTAGCCATTGATGTTTAGCATCAAGTGAGGGGGAGATAAGTGTTAGGTCCAGGTAGGCCCTTTGCCATTGATGTCAAAGGGGGAGAATAACAGGTATAGGTACAGGTGAAAAAAATAGGTACAGGGAGCAAGTATAGGTTGCTACAATAAGGGGAAGTTACTATATGTTTTTAGATGACAGGGTGTGTAGGTGATAGGATGTGCCAGTTTTAGGATTGAGGTTGCCATCAATGACAAAGGGGGAGATTGTTGGAAATATTATCATTGATGTCAAAGGTTTAGTATTATTGGTGATAAAGGTTTAATGTATTGGTAATAAATATATCTTGGCTAATATGAGTTCATATTTATTTAATATCAATGAATATATTTTTGGTTGCATATGAGACAAAAGAAGGGCCCATGGAGAAGTCGAAGAGCCACGAGATAAAGACAAAAGAAGGATGGGATGCATTTTCCCATGAAGAGTCATCTTGGGGAATACCAAGAGTCACCAAGTGAAGACAAAAAGAGTAAAGGCGAATTTTTCATGAAGGGACACCTTAAGGAATACAAAAAGTCACCAAAGATAAAGACAAAAGTGGGAAGGACATTTTTGGTCATGAAGGGTCACCACATGACTTTTCAAATGCTTGGATATGAATGGTCATCCAAGATTGGTGCCATTTTCCATGAGGATTGAAAGGTCACAAAGGGGGAAGGCCAAAGGTCATTTGGAAAGCTATAAATAAATGCTTGAGTAGCCATTTGTTATATGGATGTGAGAGGTTGATTTGATATTGTAGTATCTAGCTTAGAAGAGCAATTGTGAGAGTTGAATATGATTTGTATTTGTTATATCTAGCTTAGAAGAGAAAAGGTGAGAGAGAGGAAGGAGATGTTGTATTGATCTATCATTTATTGAGATAGCAACATTGAGAGATAGGTGTGTGGTATACACAAAGGGGTTGGTGCTCTTGTGGGTTGGTGCTCACAAATTGTTGCTAAGTTAGTGCTTGGCAAAGGGGTTGGTGCTCCTGTGGGTTGGTGCTCACAAATTTTTGTTGAGTTGGTGCTCGACAAAGGGGTTGGTCCTCACGAATAGGTACTGGGTTGGTGCTCGACAAAGGGGTTTGAAGCTCTTGTGGGTTGGTGCTCACAAATTATAGCTGAGGTTTGTACTTGGCAAAGGGGTATGGTGCTCTTGTGGAGTTGTTCTCATGAATATATTTGAGATTGATTCTCTGTGGTTTTTCCCACATTGGGTTTCCACGTTATATCTGGTGTCTCTCTCTATCTTGTGTGGATGTTTATTGTTTGAGTTTTATTGCATATCTTGAATGTTTCATTAAGTGGAATTTGGTTAAAGGAAAGATTTACAAGATATATAATATATTGATTCACCCCCCCCCTCTTAGTATATTCCATGCTTAACATTCTTTTTTATAGATAACATCTTCCACCTTATCTTTATTACTATTGGAGTGAGACCTGAGACCATAAATAAAAATCCAATAAACATCATGGTTGACTTCTCTGAATATGTGATTGATTTTTACTCCCTTAAACAAATTATATAACTTTTTACCTTCTTCAATTATCCACTAGATTCTCAAATTCTTATTTCTATAATTATCCATGGCTTTAATAACCATAAGTTAGTCTATTCAATGATTATATTTTTTATTTGTTGGAAATATTGTCATTGATGTCAAAGGTTTAGTATTATTGGTTATAAAGGCCCCATTGCATTTAATGTTGTTTATCTTGGCTAATATGAGTTAATATTTATTTAATATTAACGAATATATTTTTGGTTGCATATGAGACAAAATAAGGGCCCATAGAGAAGTCAAAGAGTCACGGGATAAAGACAAAAGAAGGATGGGACACATTTTTCCATGAAGAGTCATCTTGGGGAATACCAAGAGTCACCAAGTGAAGACAAAAGAGTAAAGGGCAAATTTCTCATGAAGGGACACTTTAAGGAATACAAAAAGTCACCAAAGATAAGGACAAAAGTGGGAAAGACATTTTTGGTCATGAAGGGTCACCACATGACTTTTCAAATGCTTGGATATGAAGGGTCATCCAAGATTGGTGCCATTTTCCATGAGGAATGAAAGGTCACAAAGGGGGAAGACCAAAGGTCATTTGGAAAGATATAAATAAAGGCTTGAGTAACCATTTGTAATGTGTGTGAGAGGTTGATTTGATATTGTAATATCTAGCTTAGAAGAGCAATTGTGAGAGATGAATATGATTTGTATTTGTTATATCTAGCTTAGAAGAGCAAAGGTGAGAGAGAGAAAGGAGATGTTGTATTGATCTATCATTTGTTGAGATAGCAACATTGAGAGATAGGTGTGTGGTATACACAAAGGGGTTGGTGCTCTTGTGGGTTGGTGCTCACGAATTGTTGCTGAGTTGGTGCTTGGCAAAGGGGTTGGTGCTCCTGTGGGTTGGTGCTCGGCAAAGGGGTTGGTGCTCTTGTGGGTTGGTGCTCACGAATAGGTGATAGGTTAGTGTTTGGTAAAGGGATTTGAAGCTCCTGTGGGTTGGTGCTCATGAATTATAGCTGAGGTTTATACTTGGCAAAGGGGTATGGTTCTCCTATGGGGTTATTCTCATGAATATATTTGAGATTGATTCTTCATAGTTTTTCCCACATTGGGTTACCATGTTATATCTGGTGTCTCTCTCTGTCTTGTGTGATGTTTATTGTTTGAGTTTTATTGCATATCTTGAATGTTTGTTTAAGTGGAATTTGATAAAGGGAAAGTTTTATAAGATATATAATATACTGATTCACCTGCCCCTCTCAGTATATTCTATGCTTAACAATTGGTATCATATCAGGTTCCTTTTTGAAAAGTTTACAGCTTGAAGGTAGATCAAGAAAAGCATGATGGCTGGGTCACAGGAAGGATTTTCTACAAATAAAGCACCTTTGTTTGGTGGGATGAATTATGCTTTTTGGAGCATGAGAATGAAGGTTTATTTGATGGCCCTTGGATTCAACATATGGAAATTAGTGGTGGAGGAATATGAAGAGCCACAGACATCTACAATTACTCTAGCAAAAAATAAGGCAAGTGAATGTAATGCTAAAGCTTTAAATGCTATTTTATGTAGTTTATGTGAATCTAAATTTGTTAAAGTTATGCAATGTAAATCTACTCATGAAACTTGGGTAAAACTTGAGAATATTTATAAAGGTGATGGAAAGGTTTAGCAAGCTAAGCTGCAGACTTTTAGAAGGTAGTTTGAAAGTTTGAAGATGGAAGAAAAAAAAGATATAGCAAGTTATCTCTTGTGAGTTGATCAGATAGTAAATCAGATTCAAGGTCTTAGAGAAACATTGGAAGAGTCAACGATGGTGTAAAAAGTTTTGAGATCTCTACCAATGAGATATGATGTAAAGGTTTTGGTAATCGAGGAGATGAAGAATTTAGCCAAGCTAAAGATGGATGAGCTTCATGGTATTCTCACGACATATGAGATGCGGATAGAACAAGATAAACCCTCAAAGAGAGAAGCAGCTTTCAAGACATCAAAGAAGGAGAAAGCTAAGATTCAAGAATCAAGTGATAGTTATAGTGATGATGAAGATGACAACGAAGCACTTTTCATTTGCAGGCCAAAAAGAGGAATAGGTAAATATCAAGAAAAATTACCTTTTAAATATTTTAATTGTGGAAAGATTGGTCATTTTTTAGCTAGATGCCCAGACAAGGTTAATGATGATGAAGAAGAAAATCCTACATACAAGAAGAATTTCAAAGGCAAATCTAAGAAGGGTTTTGAGAAGAAGAGCCTGTATTCTAAGGATCCTAGCTCAGTTAAAGATAGTGGAGTCAGCGATTCAGAAGAAGAAGAGATTCTATTCATGGCCATACATGATAATCAAGAAGAAGAAGAGGAGGAAGCTGAAGTAGATATGAAAGGAGAACTAAATTGTGCCCTAGAAGAGTTAGAAGTTGTTCAGAAGAAGAATCAAAGGTTAAAGTACTAGATCGAGAAAAATGAACAAGAGTCAAAGGAAATGATTGAAGATCTACAAGCACATTTTGAATAAGCCAAGAAGACTGAAGAAGATCTCATAGCACAGTTGGAAATAGAAAAAAAATATTGTGAAAGGTATGTTATTGAAATTGCCTCTTTTAAAGAAGATATTAAGAAAGTAATCAGTGATAAAGTAGTCAGTGATTTAAAATTTGAAGATAGCACTAACATGCTGAATAAGATATTAGAAAGTCAAAAAGCATTATCAGATAAGACAGGGATCAAATTTGAAAAGAAAAAGAGCTATGTTGAAGCTCTTACACAAGAGGAAACAAAAAGGAGAGAAGTGAAGAATACAGAGAACATTCCAAATAGAAAAGGCTAGAAGGAACAAAACTATAAAAGGCAATCAAGTCAGAGATATATAGCAGGTCTTATTTTTATGGCTATTGTTTTTATTGTAATGGATATGGTCACAAAAAATTAGAATGTAGAAAAAGAGCTAATAATTTCAGAAATAAGGAGAAGGAAATTCAAGTAGAGTCAAGTAGAAGCCACAACTCTTTTGCTCCTCTATCAAGCTTTGATGAAGAGACCATAATATGCTACAAGTGTAACAACTATGGACACATAGCTCAGTATTGTAGAAGCATGTTTGAGTTAGTCAAGAAGGATAAGAGGTTCAAAGCTCTATTCATCAAGAAGAAGGATCAGAGTTCCAAAGCTCCATTCATCAGGGAGAAGGTTCAGACATGTTCATGGCAGAAAAAACAACATGAAGATTCTATGATGGTGCAGACAGCTCTGCATGTAGGAGGTAAAGATCAGCCATGGTTAATTGATAACAGATGTTCGAGGCATATGACAGGTGATAAATATAAGTTCATTTCTCTAAAGAAGATTAATGGTGGTACAGTGAGATTCAGAGATAAAACCACTGCCAAGATAGCTAGAAAAGGTACTTTGAGTTTGGATTATGGTAGAACTAAGACTAAAAATGTTTTGTATGTAAAAGGTCTTAAGCATAATCTGTTGAGTGTTAGTCAAATTTGTGATCAAGGATACACATTAAGGTTTCATGTTGAAGGCTGTGAGATTAGAAGAAAATATTCAAATGAGTTGATTGCAGATGCTCAAAGGATAGGGAACAATGTATATGTTTTGTCAGATATCTTCTCAAAGGCACGATCAAAGGACACATTCAAAGATCAGCGAGAGGAGTTGGGAGTAATTTCTATTACTTCCTACCATTGATGTTTAGCATCAAGTGAGGGGGAGCTAAGTGTTAGCTCCAAGTAGGCCCTTTGCCATTGATGTCAAAGGGGGAGAATAATAGGTATAGGTATAGGTGCAAAAAATAGGTATAGGGAATAGGTACAAGTTGTTATAGTAAGGGGGAGTTACTGTATGTGCAGGTGATAGGATGTGGCAGTTTTAAGATTGAGGTTGCCATCAATGACAAAGGGGGAGATTATTGGAAATATTGTCATTGATGTCAAAGGTTTAGTATTATTGGTGATAAAGGCCCCATTGCATTTAATGTTGTTTATTTTAGCTAATATGAGTTAATATTTATTTAATATTAATGAATATATTTTTGGTTGCATATGAGACAAAATAAGGGCCCATGGAGAAGTCGAAGAGTCACGAGATAAAGACAAAAGAAGGATGGGATGCATTTTCCCATGAAGAGTCATCTTGAGGAATACCAAGAGTCACCAAGTGAAGACAAAAGAGTAAAGGGCAAATTTCTCATGAAGGGACACTTTAAGGAATACGAAAAGTCACCAAAGATAAGGACAAAAGTGGAAAAGACATTTTTGGTCATGAAGGATCACCACATGACTTTTCAAATGCTTGGATATGAAGGGTCATCCAAAATTGGTGCCATTTTCTATAAGGATTGAAAGGTCACAAACTGGGAAGGCCAAAGGCCATTTGGAAAGCTATAAATAAAGGCTTGAGTAGCCATTTGTAATGTGTGTGAGAGGTTGATTTGATATTGTAATATCTAGCTTAGAAAAGCAATTGTGAGAGATGAATATGATTTATATTTGTTGTATCTAGCTTAGAAGAGCAAAGGTGAGAGAGAGAGAGAGGAAGGAGATGTATTGATCTATCATTTGTTGAGATAGCAACATTAAGAGATAGGTGTGTGGTATACACAAAGGGGTTGGTGCTCCTGTGGGTTGGTGCTCATAAATTGTTGTTGAGTTGGTTCTTGGTAAAGGGGTTGGTGCTCGTATGGGTTGGTGCTCATGAATTGTTGTTGGGTTGGTGCTTGGCAAAGGGGTTGGTGCTCTTGTGGGTTGGTGCTCATGAATAAGTGCTAGGTTGGTGCTTGGCAAAGGGGTTTAAAGCTCCTGTGGGTTGGTGCTCATGAATTATAGCTGAGGTTTGTACTTGGCAAAGGGGTATGGTGCTCCTATGGGGTTGTTCTCATTAATATATTTGAGATTGATTCTTTGTGGTTTTTCCCACATTGGGTTTCCACTTTATATCTAGTGTCTCTCTCTATCTTGTGTGATGTTTATTGTTTGAGTTTTATTGCATATCTTGAATGTTTGTTTAAGTGTAATTTGATAAAGGGAAAGTTTTGTAAGATATATAATATACTGATTCACCCCCCCCTCTTAGTATATTTTGTGCTTAACATTATTTTATTTTCCAAGGTAAGATTAAACCCTAAAAAGAGACCCTTTGCTTCCATGATATTTATGGTGTTAATTTGAATGTAGGTAGAGTTAAAAGTTATAACTTGACCCTTATTATTCCTCATTATGGCTTCAAATCTTAATTCCCTAGGGTTATGTTTTGATGCCCCATCAAAGTTAAGTTTGTACCAACCTTGTCCTAGAAGATTTGTTTAACCTTAATTTAGATCAAGATCCTACTTAGGTATATAGGGTTAAGGATATAGAAATGATAGAGCACAAAGGTAACTATTAGATCTATATCAGGCTAATTAATGTGCTAAAATAAAATGTAACATATTATAAATTTATTAAATTGAGATAAGTTATTAATGTAAATTACAACTATGCTAGATATAGAAATGACATAACAGAGACTACTTACTTGGTTTTTATGCTAACACGGTGTTGGATTTGGTACATGTAGAAATCAGGTAGGAAGATGGTTCTAGAATAGTCATTAGATTATTAATTTGGTGTCCCTAGCTCTTTAGACAATTACATCAACCTAAGATGGTTGCATCAACACTACTATTTGGGTTCAATGCTAATGTCCAATATGTAATATCAACTGAAATAGGATGTGACCACTTAGATGCTTCTGGGTTTAGTTTCATCTTTGCTTTGGTACATTCAGATCTAGGTCATGGACTATCATTCTTAATGAAATCAAAAATCCCTGGCTTTACACCTTTAATGTGACCTTGGGGAAAAATGGGTTAATGGGCACATGGTATTGAGCCAAATCATAATGAACCCATTGTCCAAAGGCACTATTTACATAGCCAATACTTTATAAGAGGGCCTCAAACTCATGTAATTCTTGTATACATATAATATTTTCAAATTTTATCAAATACTAATGTTTTACATATTGCAGGAACTCATCGAGACTCAATCTCTTTGAGTTCACACCCTAAGGGGTGTACTGGTAAATGGGTGGGTAGGCCATTGGTGCTTCATAGGATTTTGTCCCTTATTATCACTTATTACCAATCCAACTAGCTCTTAAAACCACTCCCTAAGCTATTACTCTTCTCTTGCACACTCATCTAGTATTTTTTCTCTTTTTATCCTTCTTTTCCTCACCTTAGTACCTTTTTGTTAGTCAATTGTACTAGGTCAACTAGGTCAACCCTATACAGTTTCAAGATATTTTCACTTAGGAGTTAGGTTAGCCCTTGTCGACTTAGCACAAGACTCAATGAATAATTGATCATAATTATACAAGGTCGATTGAGTCAACCCTATCATCTAACATATTTGGTGTTAAGATCTTAGAGTACAATTAATTACTTTTATATAAGGAAATAAACACGAAATTGAAACTAGAAGTAATAAGTAACTAGAAATCAGAAACAACAAATAATAAGAGATACAAGAAACAACCAATCTTATATTAAACTCTTTTAAAAAGAAATACAATGAATAAATCTCTCTCTCCTCACACCTCTCAGATGTACAGTAATTCTCCTTCAAGAGTTCTCTCTCTCTCAATCAATTACAATCAACTCAATTACTGAATTGTCTTACCCCTTACATGCTATGAGGATCTAACCCTATTATATAGTATACAACAACACTAGGGTTTCATGAGCCATGCATTCACCACCATTAGATCCACCTCTTAATCAAAGGCTCAAATATGTTCTGTTAAAAATAAAAAATCACTAGAAATGCACATCTAAAAATAGCAATTCTAGAAACGTACAGATGACCGATGCCGATCGGTGTCAGTCTGAAGATGATCGATGCCGATCGAGCCCTAACCGATGTCAGTCTATTCTAACCGATGCCAATCAACCCCTAACTGATGTTGGTTGGTTCTGACCAATGTCAGTTACTGTGTAAACCCAGTAACCTCCATATTAGCTCATTAGTAAAGCTTTTAGCTCCACAACTCAACAATCTCCCACTTAGAGGTAAACAGTTGCACCTATACCCGTACAGCAACATCCTCTAAACAGTTTTGGCTTGTTTCTCCCTCTTCAAGTTCAATCTTGAAGACCAACAAAATTTGAATGAAGATTCAACTTCTCCTTTGTTACCAGCTTTGTTAACATATCAGCAAGGTTCTTATCCGTATGGATCTTTTCCAGCTTCAACTGTCCATCCTCTAATACCTATCTAATGAAGTGGTACCTAAGCTATATATGTTTGGTTCTTGAATGAAAGGCTGAATTCTTTGACAAATGAATTGCACTTTGACTATCACTATACAATCTGCAACCCTCTTGCTCCTTTCCCAACAATTCCATGAACTGAGTCATCCAAATCATTTCCTTGCTAGCCTCTATGACTGCAATGTATTCTACCTCTATAGTAGACAAGGCAACAACCTTTTACAACTTTGAAATCTAGCTAACCACCATTCCACCAATAGTGAACACATATCCTATGGTGCTTCTCTTACCAACCAAGTCACCTGCCATATCTGAATCTACATACCCATGTAGAGAAGTGTTTAACCCTCTATAACATAAATGCCTACTGCTGGTCCCTCGAATCCACTAAACTTCTTTCTAATGTTCCTTTCTTGGATTGACCATAAACTTGCTGACAACTCCCACTGCTTGGGCAATATCTAGTCTAGTACATACCATTGCATACATCAAGTTCCCAACTATTGAAGCATATAGAACTCTACTCATGTACTCAACCTCATCATATGATTTAGGACACTGTTCTTTGCTCAACTTAAAGTGTCCAACCATAGATGTGCTTATCGATTTTGCATCCTACATATTGAACATCTCCAACACATTATTCACATAATCCTCTTGAGACAAAATCAAACTGTGATTTTTCTTGTCTTTCTTAATACTCATGCCAAGGATTTTCTTTGCTGCTCCTAAATCCTTCATGGCAAATGTGTGAGCTAATTTTACCTTAAACTCAGTAATTTCCTGCATGTGTGAACTTGTAACAAGCATATGATCTACATATGGTAACAAGATAATATAACTACCATTATCCAATCTATTAAAATAAACACAATGGTCAGATTGACATTTACTAAAGCCATGCTCTGTCATAAACCTGTCAAACCTCAAATACCATTGTTTTGGAGCTTGCTTAAGACCATATAAGCTTTTCTTCAACCTGCACACAAGTTTCTCCTTACCTTTGACCTCAAAACCTTTTGGCTGATCCATATATATCTCTTCATCCAAATCTCCATAAAGAAATGTTGTCTTAACATCAAGTTGCTCAAGATGCAAATTCTCAATAGCAACTAAAGACAATACAGTCTGAATAGAAGTCATCTTTACTACAGGAGAAAAAATTCACCAAAATTAATACTTGGTTTCTATGCGAATCCCTTTACTACCAACCTAGCCTTATGTCTCATTTGTCCATTCTCTCCTTCCTTTATCTTGTATACCCATTTGTTTTTTAGTGCTTTCTTTTTAGCTGGCAACTCAACCAAATCCCACGTATGGTTCTCTTCCAAGGAATCAATTTCCTCATTCATGCCATGCTCCCACTATTTCCTAGATTCTACCTGCATTACCTCATCAAAAATTTCTGGTTCTCCACCATCAGTGAGTAACAAGTAGTATAAAGAAGGGGAATAATGAATTGGAGGTTTACTTACCCTTTCAAACCTCCTTATGGGTGTTTGAGACTCATTTACCACTTGTTGTCTACCCAAATTTTCTTTTGACAATGACTGATCCCAATCATCTCTAATCGATGTTAGTCTGCACCCGACCGACGTTGGTTCCTCTTGATCAATGCTGATTTCCACCTAACCAATGTTGATTTCCACCTAATTGGCATCGGTTTCCACCTGACTGATGTCGGTCTTTGTGTTTTTCTATGAGTGATGATTTTTACCCACGAGCTCATTTTGGATCATAACCTCTTCCAAATCAAGATTGCCCTACTCAAAATTATTCAACCTCTTGAGTTGATCACTATACATCACCTTCTCATTGAAAACTAAAGCTTTCCATTTCTTAAATGTGTCAAAAACATCATATTTCCTCTTTATGCAATAAACCCATACCTTTCTTATAGCATCATCAATAAAACAAACATAATATTGTGATCCTCCAATAAAAGCTACCTGAGTTGGTCCCCACACATTTGTGTGAACAAGCTCCAACTTGTGCTTCTTCTTTGTTGACCCAGTTTTGAGAAACCTCACTTTCTTCTATTTCCCAAAAATATAATGCTCACAGAAATCTAAATCTATGCTTTTCAAATCTGAAAGCTTACCTTTTGACTTAAGAACATTCATTCCTTTCTCACTCATGTGACCAAGCCTACAGTGCCACAACTTTGCATCTACATCTAAAGTAGATAAAATAGAAGGAGAATAATCAGTAATATAAGTAGATAGATAAAGTGTACCTACTCTCTTACCTTTTGCTAATATAAGTGCACCCTTGAAAACTTTTCAAGATTTAGCTATGAGAGTTACTGTGCAACCCTCATCACCCAACTTTCTTACAGAAATTAGATTCCTCTTTAGGATCGGTACATGCATGACATTCTTCAACACCCATGTGTTGCCATTCTACAATTTCAGCTGCACTTTTTCTTTGCCAACAATTTTACAAGGCTCATCATCCCCTAAATAAACTTTTTCAAAATTTCCATGGACATAATCATTGAAAAATTCTCTATTTGGGGTTGCATGGAAAGAGGCACCAGAATCTAAAACCCATGATTCTAATTTATTATCCAAAGAAAATATAAGAGCATCATGTGCAACAATACTTGCAACTTTTGCTTCTTTATTACCTTCATGCTGATTTTCTTTATTATCCTTCAACCAACAATCTTTCTTTGCATGTCCTTTCTTTCCACAATTCCAGCAGGTTCTTCTTCCATTTTTGAATTTGGATCTACTTCCCATCTTTGACTTTGATTTCTCTTGCTTGCCCTTCTCTCTTTGCCTTCCCCTACTTTCAACACTTAAAGCATTACCTGATGTTTCCCCTATGCTTTTCTTGCAAATTTCTTTATTCAAGATTACACTAACAACATCATCAACTTTCATGATATTTGAAGCAGATGCAGTATTACTAACTGCCATTACCAAACTATGCCAACTTTCAGGTAAAGAGCATAAGATTAAGAGAGCCTTAATTTCATCATCAAAAACTATTTTGACTAAATTTAACTGATTTACTATTACGTGGAAATCATTAAGATGACTAGATACAGATCCACCTTCCTGCATTTGCAAATTAAATAATTGCTTCATAATATATACCTTATTCGAAGCTAAGGGTTTTTCATATAAATTTGCTAAAGTATCCATTAACTCTACTGTTGTCTTTGCCTGTGATAGGTTGGAAAACACAGAAGCTGCCAGGCTCAACCTTATAGATCCAAGAGCCTTTCAATCAAGAACATTCTATTCTTCATCTTTCATATCTGTGGGCTTCCTTGAAACCCCACCCAATGGTAAATATAGATCTTTTTGATACAGATAATCTTCAATCTGCATCCTCCATAATTGATAATTCTTGCCATTGAATTTCTCCATTCTTAATTTACTTTCTTCTGCCATTACTTTGTTCCCACTCAATCAAAAACCCCTGTGAGTGAATTCTGTAATCAACAAACACTAACATGCTCTGATACCACTTGCTAGTGTTTAGAGCTCTGATACCAGTTGTTAGGATCTTAGAGTACAATTGATTACTTTTATATAAGCAACTAAACACATAATTGAAACTAGAAGTAATAAGTAACAAGAAATCAAAAATAGCAAATAATAAGAGATACAAGAAACAACCAATCTTGTATTAAACTCTTCCAAAAGGAAATACAATGAAGAAACCTCTCTCTCCTCACTCCTCTCAGATGTATAGTAATTCTCCTTCAAGAGTTCTCTCTCTCTCTCATCAATTACAATCAATTCAATTACTGAATTGTCTTACCCCCTTACATGCTATGAGGATCTAACCCTATTATATAGTATACTATAACACTAGGGTTTCATGAGCCATGCATTCACCACCGTTAGATCCACCTCTTAATCAAAATCTCAAATCTGTTCTACTAAAAATAGAAAAGCACTAGAAATGCACATCTAAAAATAGCAATTTTGGAAATGCACAGATGACCAATGCCGGTCGGTGTCAGTCTGAAGATGACCGATGTTGGCTGACCCTTAACCGATGTCAGTCTATTCTGACTGATGTCAGTTGACCTCTAACCGATGTCAATTGGTTCTGACCGATATCGGTTACTGTGTAAACCCAGCAACCTCCACATTAGCTCATTAGTGAAGCTTTTAGCTCCACAACTCAACATTTGGAAGGGTTTAGGGTAATATATGCCTATAAATACAAGATCATTTTGTCATTATTTCAATAAGCAATCAAGATTTATTATTTGCTTGTGATTCTTTATAATCTACTCATCCACCATTCTACTTAAGGAGTCTTAGCTTAGGATTTCTACTTAGAGAATATAGTCTTATGGATAAGTCTTAGATGCTTTGGCATTTTTTAGTGATCCTTACCTCTTGTGAAGCCCCTTTGACCAAGGGAGAGATTAATTCTTGATGGGTTCACATTCAAGTAAGTATTCTCTAACTTTGCTCCTCTCTTTAGTAGATAAAAGTAGCATAAATATTGGCTTTGAATAATATTACTTTTCATATTCCATGTATTAGGGTCTTACTCATACTTAACTTAATTGAGATTATCCTATACATATTTTAATTGTTTACTAACCCCTTACTTTATCATACAAGATTTGGTGATCACTAGATTAGATTTATATTTCTTATTGTTAGATTAGGTGAAATATCAAAACCTAAAACCCCCTTAGGGTTATTACGTGATTATGTTAGACTATAGGCTTTGAAACCCTCCTTAGCATAGTGTATTATGATAAGATATCCCCAAATAGAGTCTATTGGATCCCTCTATTGGTCATGTTCCTGCTTATCAAATGTATTCCCAATCAGAAGTGTAGGTATGCTCTATCTTCCCTGAGCTAGGATTGATTTTTAGACATGTTACATTTCTAATTGCATACATTCTAGTGAAACCAATGTGAACTAACCCTTGTATGATTTTTTCACTTATTTATTTATTTTATTATTATTTTTATCATATATTTACCATACTAAATTGACTACATCGATCTAATTCTAACTTATGTACATAGGTTTAACACACAGTCACATTCATATGACCCTATTCTTTTTTGTGTAGGTTCTTTTTAGGAATAGGCTACTGGATCGACTCAGTTGACCTAATATAATTTTTCAAACTTTAAAACTTCTAGTTCAAACTACTAGGTTGACCCTATAAAATTTTAGGCATCATATTCAACATATTAGGTCGACCCAGTTAACCCTGTATATTTCAAGCACTCAGTAATAAGCTTTTCCAAAGCTAGATCAACCTAGTCAACCCTATTAAAAAACTTTGCAATCATTTATCAAGGTTATTTGATATCAATCTCACTTCTCTGCATCTTAAAAATCACCAAGGTTCCTTCCTATCCTTCTTATCTTTCCTTATAATCTTTCTTTTCATAGTTTATAGTCTTTAAAAATGCCCTTGTATAGTCAATTGGATCAACCCTATCAACCCAATTCTATATTCTATGTGTTGTCTAGATAATTGGATCAACTCTATCAACCCTATTCATTTTTATACCTTTGATTTTTTAGTACAGAGGTGACACGAACGAACCTATTCTATGTTTTGTGTATACACTATCGACTACATAGATAATGTACCATGTTTCAAAGTTAGAATTAATCCTTATATGGTAGTAATTAGCTCACACTTTCATTTCTTGTTGGTTTCATGATTACAATAGAACACATAGTCTAATTAGGTGGTTTTCAATTTATTTTTAGTTTTACTATTTTCTATTTTATACACACACGACCAAATCACAAAATCTTAAATAAGTATTTTAGCAATTATCTACCCAAGGCCAATATACTTAGATTTTATCACCAAGGGGAAGTTGACTTGGTTTTCTATCCAAGTATAAATACATGGTTAATGATATTTTGGCTAAGCACTTGACTTCCTTATCATTGCAGTGTGTGAAGTAAGGGGGTAGCTCCAATACCAAGCTTGTACCATTATCAATACAGATCCCTTTCAACCCAAACATATTAAAACTATATTTAGATTGATTTCTAGTTTTGTGCTTATAATCAACCTCCCATAACATTTAAAACTATATTATAATAAACTAATAAACATTTAGGTTGACCAATTAGTTAACTTTTACTTTCCAAGTTGATTGCTTGCTCTTTGCTCAATTGTATTTTATATTAAAAAAACTTTCATTAGCCAATGTTGGTGCAAGGTTTTATGTCGTGTGCTTCAATTAGATCAACCTCATTGATCCAATTGATTGTCTATTTCCCTTTAGTTCTTACTTTTCTAAATACCTACAAAATTATTTTCAATACACTATCATTTTAGTCAACATAGTCTATTATAGATTTTCTAATTTTCCTTGTCTATTATACTAGGTTGACCTTGTATACTTTTCTAACATTTTTTTGCTCTGATAAGTCGACCCAATTACCCCTATACTTTTTATAGACCCTGTTCCCTTTACTAGGTTGACCCAGTCAACCTTGTACTATCTTTGCCTTCTCTGTTTGCCAATCCAGTTCATTATCTTTTCTTATTAGTATTTTATTCATTTATTTCCAATCATAATGAAGTCTTCTATCATAATCTTCTTGGATAGCTTGAATCCATTTAGATACTATATGGTATGTTCATTTCTTCCTCTCTTTTCATCCCAAGATCACCATCACTCTTTGGGAACCTCTTCTCGTCCTTCATCTATGACATGTAACATGGTGCAAATCACACCTCAAGATGAAGTTGATGGATCTTATCCTTTCTATACTTACCAAGATAGTTCTCATCTCAAAAAATTTAAAACTAATGTGGGACAAATTAAAATGAATTTAATCAATAATCTCACTCATAATCCATTTTCTAATAATCCTCCTACCAACACCAATTCAAGGAGTGCCCCTACCAACACCAACCCACCTCCTAATACAACTCAACTTCTTGCCCAAGTAATTCAACAAATGAACATAATGCAAAACTTTAACACTAATAAAATGATGTAACTTCAACAACATATGATTAAAATGGATAAATAACCTCCAACTATCCATCCTCAAGCAAATCCCAATTACATTCGTCCACCTCTTAAGGATGCCTCAAGCAATGTTAGTCCTCAACCCATAATAAATAACAAGATGCTTTAAACTATTCAAAATGAGCCTTTAATTCCCTTCATTATGTCCACTGATATTGGTAACATATCTCCAACTATCTAATATGATGGGTGTAGACTAGGAATTTGACTCAAGAGAGGATGGTTAGTATCATATTAGTTCCAAAATGAAAGAAACACACTAACTAGCATAACATCTCTAAGCCTAGTCACTAGGGGGAGATTAATGAGAAAAAACCATTTAAAAACACAATTATAAATGAAAATAAATGAGAAATGTATACACAAAACACAAACTTCTTACCAAATCCTTGATTACTCCAAAAGGCTCCTTCTTTGGCTTGCTCGACTTGTGCTTCAAGAGATCTTCATCAATGAAGTGTGGCTACCTTCATTTCCTCTTGGCACCTTTAGCTTGTGATGGCTTTGGCTCAATATTTTGGCATAATAAAACTACATCAAGATGTGGTTTGAATCTATTTGGGCATGGTAACTTTGGCTTAAAAGAGCTTAAAATTCAACAGGCAAGGCCTCTTATTTATAGATTTTACAAAATGACTAGAATGAACCTAAATCATCCATATCAAGTTGAATATGTATGGCTAAGAATCCATTCAATTTTGGAGGCCAAATTCAATAAATGCCTTCATAAATATTTAGGATGGAGAGGCATTAAAGAGTAATGGAAGGTCTTAATGAGGCATGGGAGGGCTTGATGAGATATTTTATGCATTTATGGCCTAGGGATGTCTTTCTAAGAAATGATGTCATTTGATGATGTAGTTTATTCAATATCAATTTATAAAAATAAATATTCAAAAAGATCCATGTAATTCTTAATTTAGATTAATTAGTCTTAAACATGATTAGTCAAATTTGATGCAAATCTTGGCAATTGGTGCATAAATTAATCAAACTGGTCAAAATGTCATATTATCGGCTCAAAATTTGACTGGATTGGAATTAGGATGTGATGTTAGATGTGTTATATCTATTATCCCATTTAGGATTCCAACACAAAATAACAAAGTCGCGTGTCTTGTGTAATACATTTGGTAGAAAAGAGCAATCTAGAGCACCTAGGTGTGAAAATATCATTTTGACTCAAAATGATCTTATCAAAGTTAGCTACTTCATAAAATGCATTACCTCATTTAATGATACTCTGGCCAAAATCAGCACTTGTATATGATAGGTTCAAATCTTTTAATGCATTTTAGTGTTTTTAGGCCAAATTGTGTATTTTGCAAGAAATTGGTCTAAAGCTTAGTTAAAGGTCATTCATGGGAACTTTTAGGTGTCGATAGTTTGCCCCTATTTGGGAAAGCATTATAAACTATAGGCATATTAACATCTTCTCAAATATTGAAAAGGTCCTGCGTGCCTATAATTGCAATGGCAATTTATAAACTATATGGTACCCCCTCAAGGGAACAGTTGGCACAAGTAGGTGGACAAACGGTCCCTCGAAAGAAGGAAGAAAAATGAAGGGACAAAATATATGAAGATGATGGGGTAAGAACATAATGAGTTTGAAAAATGAGTCAAAATCACTGAGAATATAAGTGGGATAGTGTATAATGGTTTGCCCAAAGGTAGTTATAAGCATTGTACCCTGATAGTAGAAACATGATATGATAACACAATGATTTTCCCAAAGGCAGTGATAATCATTGAGAAGATGGAATTGCCCCTAGTTAGGATATAAAAACAAGACAACAACATGCCCCTATTTGGGAAAAAAGAAAGTAAATTTGGTGAGAACATAATGATTTACCCAAAGGTGGTTATAATCATTGATAAATGCATGTGGGATAGTGTATAATGATTTGCCCATAGGTGGTTATAATCATTGGACTCTAATTATGGAAAACATGATTGATTAGATGATGATGACAAATGAGATATGGGTAACTTGACATAGAGGATAAATATGAATTGCGACAACTTGTTAATAGGGAGATGCTCATCTGAACTAACAAAGGTTAAAATGTTTTCATTGTTTAATTACTCTATTTGGAATATGATTGTGATAGCATTGATGTCGATGTTGATGAGATGTTGATGTTTCTATTATTGAGTAGATTTATTGAAGGTGAGTTTTTTTTTAGCACTTGATGATAAGCTGAATGATAGAACACCATGAGGACTAGGCTAAAAGATGCATAAGAACTAACTCCCAAAATCTAATATTCAAGGGAAAACAATGCACCAATGATAAAAACCATGATGACAATGTAAACATATGAATATGGATGGATTCAAGTGTAGATGAATAAGGAATCACCCAATGGAAATACCTAAATGAAATCAAGGTAATAGTGTTAAAAACAAATAAATAGGCACACAAACAATAAACATAAAAATTAGCAAAAAAACAAACAAAGAACAAATAATAGTTAGTCCTAATGTTAGTACAAACAATATGACTTAAACCTATGCAATGAACATTACCCCCTATAAATTAGGTGATAAATTAACAAACAAACATAATAAGGGGAATAGAAGAAAAGGAAGGGGGTGGCCTAGTTGTCTCCATATGCATGAGTCAAATGGACGTTGCCTACATAGTTCCATAGATGATGTCCAACAAAAACTTTAGGTTGAATGTAGTTCTCTTAGGAAATGGGAAGAAAATGATAACTGATGAAAATAAACATGATGGATGTGATAGAATAATAGGAATGGTCTTGAAAAAAGGCAAGTGTGTGGGATAAAAGACCCAAAAAGGATGGGGAAACTAAGGAACAAGTGATTTGTTTATGACTTAGTAAGGGTTCCCATAATCCTTAAGGCAAAGAATTGGTCAATGTTTTTGGTTTTTTCCTAACGATTTTACAAATGTTTTTGAAATTTTATAGTTATCCTAACTCGATTAAAAATGATGAAATATTAAATGCTTGCTAAATGGTGAGAGCATTACTTAGGTTGCTCACAAAATGGTGAGAACATGGCTTAGGTTGCTCGCAAAATAGTGAGAGCGTGGATTAGGTTGCATGTAAAATGGTGAGAGCATGGCTTAGGAAGGGTGACTGAGCTAACCTCAATAAGAATCAATCATTGCTTGCATAGTCCAAAGTAGGACCTCAAGTCACTGTAGTTCCACTGTATAGTAGAGGAATATGACTAGTGTAGCAGCCAATTCAAACAAAACATACATAGTTGGTATAAAGGCATGGTATAAGTTGGTACATCAAAGCATGATAAACAAGTGTTGCCCCTAGTTTCCCCATAGGTGATTATAACTAGGATATAATAGCATAGGTTAATGATACTAATTTTCCCATAGGTGGTTATAATTAGTAGCAAGATTGATGAGACACTAATTTGCCCATAGATGGTTATAATCAAGAATACCTGGTATAGAGAATGAAATAAGAAATGAAGGATGAAACTACCAAAATAATATCTTACTACTCCAAAATACTACCTCTGTCTAGAATGCTTGAAAGAACTATTGAAACTAAATCTGAATCCTTTTGCTAACTACAGCTTTGGAAAGAATGGAACAAAACCAAGGTCATAGGGCTGAGTAGGGAAGGGGAAATGAAATCAGTTAATGAGAAGGTATGGTAAAATAGATAGGTGATGGGAAAAAGTGATAGGCTGATAGGCTAATAAGATGATAAAATGGTATAATACAAAGGTGAGTAGTGATAAAATGATACAACTTAAAACTGTCCTTAAAGACAATACACAAAGTCACTCAAGCATAGTATCACTTAAGGTGAATAATGTTTTTCAACTCATCAAGTTCATGTCTGTCTAGTGTGGAAAACCTATATGCTCTTGTGCTATAGTTTTCCATAATGATGAAATGACTAACCTAGTTGGGTTTGAACTTGCCTTTATGCTTCTTCTCGACCATGGTATTCTTTTGGTTTTCTTTAAGGACAATATCACCAACCTCAAATTCTCTATGTTTCACACACTGATTTTAGTGGCCTCAAAGTTGGTTCTGATGGGCTTGAATATTTTTCATCACATCCATGCATTTCTCATCAAGTAACTCTAGCTCTTGCAGTCAAGCTACTCGATAGTCATTGTCATCTAGGACATGCTTGAAAGAGATGCATAGAAAAGGCAAATCAACCTTAATGGGAAGGATGGATTCTATACCATATACAAGTGAATATCGAGTGGATGTTGTGGGTGTACGATGATTAGTATGGTATGCCCAAAGGGCATGGAATATCTAAAGGTGTTAATCATGACTAGCATCATTGACAATATTTTTGAGAATGTTAACAATGGTTTTATTGGATGCTTTGGCTTGACCATTACCTTTAGGGTAATATGTTGTATAAAAATGTTGCATGATATTATATTCATCACATAACTTTTTGGCATCCTTGTTATTAAATAATCCTCCATTATCAGATATAATTTCAAAGAGGATACTGTAGCGGTAAATGAGATGGTTAAAGATGAACTTGGAAATTTGTTTTTTAGTCACGTGAGGGGAATAGATTCAACCCACTTAGTGAAATATTCAGTGGTAGCAAGGATATGTTTATGACTATCAGATGAGGTGGGATTGATATTCCCAATGAGGTTGAGGCCCCATATATCAAATGACCATGGTGTCAACATTGGTTTTAAAGTCTTGATTGGGGCATGAATTAGATTGGCATGCCATTGACACTTATCACACTTCTTTACATATGCAACTATATTAGCATCCATCATGGGCCAATAATAACTAGTATGCAAGAGATTTTTGGATAAGATTGCCCCACTGGTGTGGGCTCCACATAGTCCATGAACTTCTTGTAACACTAGTGTAGACTCTACCATAGTTAAATAATGAAGCATACTTTCATCAAAACTATGGTGGTAAAGGGTTGACCCAAGTAAGGTATAATGAGTGGCTTGGTGGATAAAGGCTTTGGATTGTTTTCAATATAGGTCAGGTGGCATAACTTGGTCATAAAGGTAGTTGTAAAGGTCTGAATATTAGATAGAGTTATGACCAATAATATCATAAATCATCACAATAGTTTAAGGTTCATGAGCTAGTGCTAAAAAATTATTGACAAGGAACTAATACTCTTTATTTGTGTCTATTTGTTGATTCAGAGATCTAATAGTGGCCATAGCATCTGTGTTTCTATTACTTGCCCTTGGTATATGTTCAAACTGAATGTCAATAATCTATTGCTTGAGAGTGTCAACCATGGCCTTATATGGAACCATCTTGTCATCTTTGGTTTGAAAGTGGTATGTAACCTAATTGATGATTAAATGAGAATCACCATAAACCTTGAGATGAGATATGTTCAATTTTACTGCTTGGTGAAGCCTTGCAACAAGTGCTTCATATTCAGCCATGCTGTTAAGATAAGGAAAGATGATCTTGAATGATTTAGGGATTAGATCCCCCTATGGTGTAATAAATAAAAGGCTTGCCCCTGATCCATGTGCTATGAATGATCCATCAAAATATAGCTTCTAGTTTTTATCCTCAAGAGGTGTGTCAATGATGGTCATTATGGATTCATCAAGAAATTGGAATGTCAATGGCTCTATATTAACAAGGGGTGCTTCATCAAGTTGATCTATAAGAACTTCCCCTTAATGGATTTTTAGTTGGCGTATTCAATGTCAAACTCACTTAAAATCATGATCCACTTGGCCATGTGTCCTTGTAAATTGGTTTTAGATAGTAGATACTTGAATAGATCTACTTTTGAAATAACCATGGTCTTATTGTTTAACATGTAATGGCATAGTTTCTGAGCTATGAAGACCATGGATAAATAGACTTTTTCTATGGGTGCATAACTATGTTCATACATGACCAGCTTATGGCTCAAATAGTACATGGCATGTTATTTTCCATTATCATCATGCTGAGCAAAAAGTGCCCCCAAGGCATTATCAGTAGCTGATAGGTATAACAAGAATGGCTTTCTTAGCATAAGAGGTAATAAAATAGGTGGATTCGCTAGATAGTCCTTTAACTACTAAAAAGTTGTCTAGTAGCAATCATCCCAGTAAAATGTGACTCGTTTCCTTAGAAGATGCATAAAAGGATGGCATTTATTAGTTAATTGTGATATGAAGTGTCAGATAGACTAGATTTTGCCTTACAAATTATGGATTTGATTTAAATTAGTCGATGGTTTCATCTTTGTTATGCTTGAACTTTGGATAGATTGACTTTAATGCCTCAACAAGACATAATAAACCCTATAAATTTACTTGATGTGACCCCAAATACACACTTCTTAGTATTAAGTTTGACTTTGTACTCATGCAGTCTTTCAAATATTCTACATAACACAACTAGATGATCGAACCTAGTCTTTGATTTGCTAAGAATGTCATCAACATAGTCTTCAACAATAGCATGCATCATATCATGAAATATGATGGTCATGGCTCTTTGATAGGTGGTCCCTACATTCTTAAGAGCAAATGGCATAACCTGATAATAAATTTTTCCCCATGGAGTGGTGAACATTATTTTGTGTTGGTCTTTTGGTGCTATCCTGATCTGGTTGTACCCTAAAAAGCCATCCATTAATGAAATCATCTCATAAACTATTGTGGATTTAATGATCATGTCAATGTTTGGTAATGGGAAATCATCCTTAGGGAAAGCTTTGTTTATATCATGAAAATCAGTACATATTTTGATTCCTTCTAAATTTTTGCTAACTGACACAACATTGGAGATCCACTCTGAATAGTCGATCGATCGAATACATCCTACTTCCAAGATATTTTCTAACTCTTTTTTCACTAACACAAAAATGCGAGGATGCATCTTACGTAAATTTTGTTTTATTGGTTTGGCATCATGATTGACCATAAGGTGGTGTAGAACTAAGGCAGGGTCCAAACCTGGCATGTTAGAATATTCCCATGAAAAAATATCAACAAATTCCCTCAAAAGGGTTGTAAGGACCTCTCATTCCTTCTTAATAAGGAACGCACCTAGCTTGATCCACTTTGGGTCATCTTGAGACTTGATATTAACCTCTGTTGTATCTTCCACTAGAAGGGTCAAACTGTCTTCAAGGATAATGGGCAAAGATTTGAACTAATTGGAAATATTAGAATCTTATATTAGGACTGGCTCTTTGACTTCCTCTAGGCATGATAAATCAGAGTCCCCTAATGGAAGGTTTGGCCATGTGACAAAAACTATTGGAAACTCCTAAAGGATTTGATCAAAAGCTTGTTGTTCTTCAAAACTAAACTCAAACTCATAGACAAGTTTGTCATTAGTGGTTTCTTGAGTTATGGTTGAAAAAGACTGAACATCCCCATTTAATGGTGCTTGAAACAAGTTTTCACCACTAGATTAACCTTTTTCTTTACTTTTACCTTGGTCAAAAATCACCTCAAAGAGGTTTTCACCTTGGGACCTCAATGTTATAATGATTTGATTTTGGCTAAGGGTGTTCACCCACTCTTTAAAATAAGCTTCAAGATCTAACTTGATTGAGAACCTTGATTTATGGTCCCTATCAAACATTATCTCTAAGGCCAAGAAAATCACATAAAGCCTCATCATTTTGAAACTAATCAATCAACATGTTGGAATCTTATTGGTCCCAGTCTATTAGCTGGGGATAATGCAATGGTAGTGGGTTGTGATGAATGACTAGTCTAAGGGTACAAACGGAATGAGTATCAAATTGGTTGGTCTTGATTAGGTCATCAAAAAGGATATGATTATACTCTACTTCACTATCAACATCCTCATCACTAGTTGATGGAGATGGAACATGAGTAAGGTATATGGGCTCACCCCTAAGTGGTTTAAATCTATGTCCATAGGGGCCTTTGTATTTAGTCATGAAAATCAGCTCAAGTGATCCTCGTTGGTTTGGTATGAGGCCTCTTCCTTCATAGTCATGATTCTTCATGATCCTATTGGGAATAGGTTACTTTGAATTTTCATAACAATTGGCATGCTTTTCATTATACAACCATGATTCATCTCCCTCAAGAGGGCCCTGTTTGAGGCCAGATGCTAGTATAAAGATGATGGGTTCTTTACCTTTGCCCTTTTTTCCCATTCTAGATGAAGTGGCTTAGATTTAGGTCTTCTAAAGGACTTTGGGTTCTATATCAAGTTTGTGATATGAAAGGTATCATGGTTCAAATACTCTCTTAGGCCATTAAGCGAGATGGTAAAATGATTGGATATCTCAGGAGGTGACATGTGGGAAAGGGAATCAAGGGTATTAGGATAATTGTAGTTATCCTCTGATGAATCAAGGAGTATTTTTTTTCCTTTATCTTGCTTGGCCATTAGATTCATGTTGAAATGATAGTTATAACTCTTGAAGTTAGCCTCTAGGTGTTTGCAATGCTTGTATGGATGCAAATCTCTTGGTATACAAACTTCCATCCTTAAATGGGAGAACTTGATACATTGGGGCAACATCGATGGGACTACATGGATTTCATGTAACCAAGGTCTTCCCAAAAGCATATTGTATGACAAATCAAGATATAGCACATGGCAAAGTGTATCATGAGTCAAGGGCCCAAGGATAACTGGCAAACAAATGGTGCCTTGTGATTATTATTCCTCATTGTCATAGGCTTTAATGGTTACAATATTCACTTGAAGATTTTTCATAGTGTACCTAATAAGATTGATGATATTTAGAGACACTATGTTTAGACTAGATCTATTGTCTATAAGGACACATTTCACTTTGTGATACTTTATTCACACTTCAATGTATAATGGATTATTATGCAGTGGACCAAGGGATGACATGTCGCTTTGGTTGAAAGTGACTTTTTGGGTTAGATCTAGATGTCCAACCAAAGCTTGGCATTTATCAGGGGATATGTCACTTGAAACCATGGATTGTCTAAGGAACTCATTAAAAATATCCTTGTGGATTGTTGACATATGCAACAAATCCAAAATGGAGATTTGTGTGGGTGTCTTTTATAATTGTTCCACAATGTCAAATCTATTCTCTTGGTTAGTATTAAATGGCTTATTCTGAGGCTAAACAACTAATTGGGTGATGGGTGAAGTGTTAGATGATTATGGGCCTAGGATGGTAATTTGTGACCTCTAAGTTATGATTGCACAATCAAGATTAAGCATAGGACCATGATTGATAACAAATGACAATTATGGTGGGGGACCAAATAGGATAAGTCTCACTTGTTGGTGCACTTGTGCATGGTCACAAGGCAATGATAATTTATTGGTATAGGATCTAAAATTAGTGATCCCTACTTACTGGTACACCTATATGTAGTTCAAATTCAAGGAAGGATTACCAATGTGAGTTGGTGGATTGACATTTTTTAGCAAAGGTCTTGATTGACTAGTATTTGGTCTTATATTGATGGAGATAGTGTTAATGTGACCTCCTGTAATATGACATAAAACCCTATTATAATTGTGTGCAACTACATGGTACGTCTGTTAGTTGTTTCTATTTTGACCTTGGTTCTATCCATTCTTTAAAATTTATTGGTTGTGTTGTTGGTGATTCTGTTGATTCTACTAGTTCAACCTTGTTTGTTGAAATTATTGTTGTTAGTGTTATACTAGTCATTGTTGCTATTATTAATACTGAGGTTGGTTGTTATGTTAGGGAAAGAGGTTTTGATAGATTACAAGGGTCTAATTAGAAGTAAAAGCACCACCATCCAATTTTATCTCTTTGTTCTCCAACATATTCTAAATCAAATGTTTAATTTGCACATAACAACATAAATTATGTCCATTAACTTGATGATATTCATAGAATTCATTTTGGTGGTACCAATCAAGATAAGGGATGCCCTAAGGATAATGTTTCAGTATAAGCTTGATAATCATATTAATGAAAATGAGCTTATGAAACATAGATTCAATAGGCTCTCCAAGGTCACTAAAAACATGATGAGTAAGCATTGTTCATCTTAGAGGAGGAGCTTGTAATTGTAAAGGTTGTTGTATTTGTTGTATGGGCCTAGGCTATTGTGCTTATTGCATTTGTTGAAAATTTTATGGGTTAGGAGTAATTTACATATGTGTCATGGGTTGAGAAAATGGTGTTTTCACCATTTGGACATGATGTGAATCTATTACTCCATTTATAACAACATCTTTGTTACAGTTGAATTGCCTTGGTTTATCATTATTATTGGCTTATGTCAGTTGTGATGCTTACACTTGGATTAAGTGTTAGATTTGGACATTTCCTTTATTGGTACCCTAATTCTAATTTGAAGAGTTAAGATTTATTATCCATTTATTGGTAAGGGTGAGCTCGATCAACAATTCTTTATCAATTATTTCCTTAAAGGTATGTACACATTGTAGTTCTAGATGATAGGATATCTCACTGTGTAAATTTTTAGTAAACATAGAGACTAATTATTTATCTTGTAAACTATGGGTGAATCAACTTACAAGGGCTCTCCATTGCTATAGATAACTTGAAAAAATCTCACTAGATTTTTACTTGGCTTGCATCAAGTCAACCAAAGAAATATCATGTTTGAGATTTTATGAAAAGTGCTACATAAATTTGTCTAAAAGATCATCAAAATCGGATAGTGAATTCTTATGTAACTTCAAAAACCACTCCAAGGCTTGTCCTTCTAGACTCCTTAGGAATAAAAATAAAAGGTATATGTCGCTCTATGCCATTGGATGGCATACAACAAAGAACTCAGTCAAATGAGCCTTAGGGTCACCTTTCCCCTTGTATTTGTCAAATTTTGGTGGTTCATATATTGGAGGAAATGACATCTATAATTACTCCATGTTAAACATATAAGAACATGTTTCATCCAAATTAAACTTTTTTGTCGATTTCCCAGCTTGGATGGTAGCAATCACATCCTTCATATATTGTAGTTCTTGGGCTAGGAAACTGGATGGAACATTGCCTTGGGTGGATGGTTGAGTGATCACAAGTGGAGTAATTTAACTAGGGTATAATGGAGGTATTTGTTGGGATATTTTGGTTTGGTTATATAATGGACCAAGAATACGCATGCATGGATTAAGGTTTGATTATTGGAGTTATAAGTACTAAAGTGTGATATTCTAGTTTGGGTTAGGTAAGTAGGTCAGAGTTTAGGGATTTTGAGGTTGGGATGGGGGAATATGGCTATACTATGCCTACTAGGGTTGAATAGTGAACTACTACCGACTAATAAAACCTTGTTGTTGAGGGGGTACTTGTTAACCAAGACCTTATTATTGAACTAGTGGCACATTTTGCACAAAAGGCAAAGGTTGCCTAATTGATACTTAAGGAACATTGGAACCTCTTTGTTGTGTGAATCCTTATTGGGAAGCTGACACTTATGGAAGATTCAGTAGTTTTTGATGACCAATATTCATACATTATTGATTAAACATTATTTGGATTTGAATTGGTATATTGGTCTATGAGGAAAGAGGTATGTTCACTGCTACTTGGTGAGGTAGAACATTGATTGCCCCTATTAAGGTGGCAATATGTTCTACCTCTATTACATTTTTATGTTGGGTTATGCCTATTATTGTGGACTATTACTAATTATTTTTTGAGTAATATTCATCATGTTTTGTTGTGGAGGCAAGGCATTGGTTATTATTTGATTACCTAATCTTATTAGTTAAGCACTTGAAGAATTGGTTGGTTGAGGATTAGTAATAGTTATTGGTTGAGGTTGGGATGTATAGACTCATAATTCATGATTTGGAGAACCACTCATGGTGTTAACTAAATGCACACTTATTTGTGTACTATTTTTTTATATACCTAGACCACTTTGGCTGGGATTGGATGTTGCTTGTGCATTATCCACTATGTTTTTCTCAATGTTCTGCATAGAATCAGAAGACACTTCTTCAATGGTTGGTACATTAAACAAGTTATCAACCAAATTATTTTGCATGAAGGGGTATACACCCATATTTTTCTAACCAGTCAACTCTATTAGCACTCTTATTGAAGGAACTAGATCTATGAGAGGTTTTTTGGACATGGTCATTTGGTTAAAATTGCATGCTAGGTTCAAGTATGTTTGGTAAGTTGTTTAAATTTATACAAAGTGATCTTCCATGAGGTCCTTGCCTTTGATAATCATACTAGGGTCTTGATGTGTCATTTAAACTAGAGCTAAAGGATTTCTGTAAGAAGCCTATTGACTATATAGTATGTTATGAGGCATTCTTACTAGACTTGACAAGTTCTCTTGGGGGAAGTATACTAGAAACTTAGCCCCTACTTTTATAGATCTAACCAAAATTTTATCCTTATTTTCCAACAAGTGATGCTCAAATAGGTAAGGATCATACATGGATGGTGTAGTAACATAATACAATTGTTGAGGAACTAGTTCTTCAACTATAGGTACTAAAGCTAGATACTATTATGTTTGTTATTGATCTTACTCCAAGTAAAGAGGCATGTTTACCAAGTAATGAGCCAATGGGACTTGGTTTTGTGTCCCTATTTTAATGTTATATTATAGATAAGAATATGTCTCATAAGCAACATTATCTTCATAGGGGTCTTGATCTATTTCTTTTTGTGCAACCATATTATTAAATCCTAGATTATACATGAGGCCAGTACGAGTGTAGGAAAACATGTTGGTATTCATAGTAAATGTTTCGTGATAGATTTCTATAAAATCTGAAAATGAGATGTCTAAAAAGAAGTCGAAACTTGGTCTAACTTGGTTAAAAAGATGGATATGTATATCCAAAAAAGGTTGATGCAAATATTTATGATAAAACAAGCTAACGTAAAGTATCTAATGTTCATGTCTCACACAAAAAGGTCAAGTAAAAGGACCAAAAATTGAAATGTCAAATTCTAGGTCAAAGTGTTTCAAATCAATCTAATTTAGGAAAATAAAAAGTTGCTAGGTCTTTTGGCCAAACACAATGTCAAAAGCTAGGCTCAAAGAAAATATGGGCGAGGACTTTTGGCCAAATGGTGTCAAAAGCTAGACTTTAAAAGATGAGATATTTAATCTAACATATTTGAAACACTTCTAACAAAAACTGCATATTTGACTCTTGGACATAAACTTGATCAATAAGTATGAGGTATGAAACAAAAGTCACTTGGAGATAGTTTATTTTCTCCCAAATAATGGCTCAAACTAGGCTCTTTTGATTGATAATCTAGGCAAAGGTGAACAGTGTAATTGTGCTAGACAAAGGCTCTCAAAAAAAACTCAAAATGGTTAGATCTTTGGAACAACTTGGACTCTACATGAAAAGGCCTATGAAATAAGTTTCAAAATAATTTGAGTAGCGTAACCACGCAAAAATGCTCAAAAGGTGTGGTAAATTTTTGCTTCAAGACTCTAAGGTAAAAATGGTTTTAACATGATTTTGGAAACATAACACAACCCTCCTTAACCCAAATTATACCCACACAAAGTTGGACAAATTTTTCTAAGGCAAATATGTGTTATCAAATGGACCTAGTACAAAAGGTGAAATAGGATGGGTAGAATAAAATGTGGACTAGGACTCAAATCATGAGAAATATGCAAGATGACTTGAGTCTTGCCAAATGATTATAATGATGTTGAGTCTAAAAATGGCCCTCAATTCAAATTGGGAATTGAACTCAAGTTAAAACAAGTCAAGTGCAAAGTGGTAGACCCAATTTAACACATAAACCTTTAAAAATTGGAAGAGTCCAATTTTGAATTTAAACTATCAATGAGGGACTTAAACAAAATGTGGAAAATGGTTTAGAATCAAATGGGTATCATAACTGTGTCAATTGGAAGATATGACACAAAGTGTATGATGAAGATTTTGAACAAATAAAAAGATGTTTTTCACTTGGGTAGCATAATGCCTCCTTTTTCAAATAAATTTGGGGAAAATGTGTTTGGTTATGTCATTTTTGTTAATACCAAGTTTTGACTCCACACAAAAACCAAGTAATCTAAGACAAAGATAAATTAACTAGCTAATCGTCTTAAATCCTAAACTGATAAGGTATGGTAAAGTGGGTTTAACTAAACTAATTATTTTTCAATCATTTTTAGATGGATTAGATGCACAATACTTTCACATCAACATGCAAGAGAATTAACACATCAATTGGGTCCACAACACTTGGCTTGTTATAAAAAGTTATAGCCCTTTTTATGACCACTACATCTGTTGCTTGCTTAGTGTAGTGCGATGTCCAATGTGCTCATACATCTCAAGCCCTAGGAGAAGGTTTGACCACTCAAACCTATAATCTCAGTGGGGTGATCCCAATTTATATACCCACCCCCCATGGAGAGGGTTTGAAGATAATGTTAAGAGATGAATTCTGAAGTCAAGACTTCCCTAAAGAACTTGTGGGAGGTAATTAATTCCCCCTCACAATCCAAGATGCATGAAATAAATGACAAGTAAAAGATCTTTAAAGGTTATTTCTAGGTCACCCAAGCCATACGGGTCTTAGGGAGAGCCTTGACAACTTCTCTTATATGCCTTTGGACTAAGGCACTTTACAATGAAGTTGGTGCTTTTGATATCAAAATTTCCCTAAAGGGGATGGATTGGAGAGCATAAATGCAAAACTCCCTATTTTCTCAAACAAATCTAATTTAGGCAAACAATGATAACAACTTTGAAAAAACTTGAAGCGTGTTCAATTTTAAAACACTAAATGAAATGTGTGGTGATGTTCTTTTATCCCCTTGGCTTTAAGATGTAAAAACTTGTAAAGACTGCACCAAAAAGACTAAATGAAATAATAAGTACCTAAGTTCATTTTAAACCCAAAGTTTGAAGTGTTCAAGACTTAACATGCTAAATTTGTTTTAGGAACCAAATACCAAATGTGTGAAAACTAGCATGTTCTTTTTCGACCAAATTTAAAGTGTACATGATTTTAACCAAGTTATTTTTAAACCCCAAATTGAAGTGTATGATTAGTTTAAAAAACCCAAGTTAACTTCTGAACTAGCCTTCCAACCTACAAAAACAAGATTAGGAATGCCTAATTTGAAGCATTTATGAGATTGAATGAATAATTTTACAAAAAGATCTCTCAAGTTTCACATAGTGAATCCTGCTACTCCATAGTCCAATCATGTGACTCTGCAAAATCATGACTTAGATAGACAATATCACTATTTAGGTTAGTTTAGCACAAATCCACAATATCACTACTCAAGCTAACAATCTCTCTATTTAGGTTAACAATTTCATAATTTAGGTTGGAAATATCACTATTCAGGTTAGTTTAGTAGGAATCACAATCCTGCTACTTAGGTCGATAATCCCACTATTTACAAGGAAATACTACCACTACGAGAGTTGTGTTATTGTCATTTAACCACTAACAGTTTACTAACAATACCTTGACTTGGTTAGGTAATCTCTTGAGTCAGGTTGACAATCTCAGAAGTCAGGTTGTCAATACCATGACTCAGATAGGCAATCCCATGATTAGCTAGTTACGATATTGTAATATTGTTACTAGCAAGTAGTATTGTTTCAGTATCATTACTTGTGAGTAGAGGTATTGTAAAATAGTTGAAAATATATATAGACATAACCAAGGTTAGTTCATAAAAGCATAATACAATGACTTAAAATAATAAACTAATGACTGTGTGAGTTATGAGATTGCAGTCTAGTGGACAAAACTGTGACTTTCAAAAAAATTGATTCTTACTCAAATTTTTACCTTCTTTGCTTCCACACTCCAAGATCCTGCATGAAAATGGTTAGTATTTTTCTTATAGGTGTGACTAAATTTGTGATGCTAGGTCCCACTAGATGTGCCATTATTTAGACTAGGAATTTGACTCAAGAGAGGATGGTTAGTATCGTGTTAGTTCCAAAATGAAAGCAACACACTAACTAACATAACATTTCTATGCCTAGTCACTAGGGGGAGCTTAATGAGGAAAAACCATTTGAAGACACAACTATAAATGGAAAGAAATGAAAAATATGAACATAAACACAAACTTATTACCAAATCCTTGATTACTCCAAAAGGCTCCTTCTTTGGCTTGCTCAGCTTGTGCTTCAAGAGATCTTCATCAATGGAGTGTGGCTACCTTCATCTCCTCTTGGCACCTTTGGCTTGTGATAGCTTTGGCTCAATATTTTGGAATAATAACACTACATCAAGATGTGGTTTGAAGTTATTTGGGCATGGTAACTTTACCTTGAAATAAATTAAAATTCAATAGGCAAGGCCTCCTATTTATAGATTTAACAAAATGACCAGAATGAACCTCAATTGTCCATCTCAAGATGAAGATGTGTGTCTAAGAATCCATTCAATTTTAGAGGCCAAATTCAATAAATGCCTTTATAAATATTTGGGATAGAGAGGCATTAAAGATGCATGGAAGGTCTTAATGAGGCATATGAGGGCTTGATGAGATATTTTATACATTTATGGCCTAGGAATGTCTTTCCAAGAAATGATGTCATTTGATGATGTAGTTTATTCAATATCAATTTATAAAAATAAATATTCAAAAAGCTCCATGGAATTTTTAATTAGTCTCTTGATTTAGATTAGTTAGTCTTAAACATGATTAGTCAACTTTGATGCAAATCTTGGCAATTGGTGCATAAATTAATCAAACTGGTCAAATTTTTTATTATTGGCTTGAAATTTGACTAGATTGGAATTAGGATGTGATGTTATATGTTTTGGATCTATTATCCCATTTAGGATGTTTCCAACATAAAATAATAAAGGCACATGTCTTGTGCAATAAATTTGGTAAAAAAAAGCAATCCAAAGCACCCAAGTGTGAAAATGTCATTTTGACTCAAAATGATCTAATCAAAGTTGACTACTTCATAAAATTCATTACCTCATTTAATGATACTCTGGCCAAAATTGGCACTTAAATATGATAGGTTCAAATCTTTTAATGCATTTTAGTGTTTTTAGGCCAAATTGTGCATTTTGGTAGAAATTGGTTAAAAGCTTGGTTAAAGGTCATCGGTGGCCACTTTTAGGTGTCTATAATGGGAACTAAAGATCCTACATAATTTCTTAAAGCCTTTAGCAACTTTTACAAAGGGTGGATCCAAACTAATACCTTCACCATAACTAATTTTTTTGTCAAAACCTTCACTGGTGATGTATTAGAATGGTACAACCAATTACTCCAACACTCTATTTGGAAACCTGAAGATTTGATTAATCCCTTATTTAAAGAGTTTCAACACAATGACCTTTCCAAAAATTGTCTTAGGCACTTCATCAATGCTAAACAATCTCCCACTAAATCAGCTTATGACTTTATCAAAAGATGGAAATCATTGGCCCATAAATCTAACCTTAACATGACTAGTGATAACTTGTTTAAAGTCTTTATAATTGCCTTGACTCCTTCTCTTCAATATAAGGTTTGAACCTTTGATCCTCAAACACTTAATGAAGCTCTTGATCAGGCTAAACATCAAGACTTTCTTAGGAAGTAATTCAAACCTAATCCAAAACTTTTAAAAGGAATTTTTCAAACATATACCAATGTTATCACTAGTAATACTCCATAAACTCAACTAGAATTTGTCAAAGCTAATATTCCTTCACCTTCTCACACACCTCTCTCGGTTCAACAAATGAAATAATTCTTACCACCCTCTAAGCCTTTCATTTATCCTAATAATCCTCCCAAATGGTATGACCCTAATTTATTTTGTTGGTTCCATGCCAACATTGGTCATTCCCATGAGTCTTGTAGAGGGATCACTAAATTTGTTGTCTCTTATATGCTTGGTGATTCATTTAATCATTAATCCATGATCAACCTTCATCATCAAGAATATATCACTACTTCTCAAAAGTGACAAGCTTATAAAGCTTCTACCTCGAATAATTAAAAAAAAAATCTACAACTAATAATCAACCAAATACTAAGGATGTTTGTGCCATTGATGTTGATTATGACCTATGCTATAACAACTTTCAATATGTTAACACTACCAAGGTCAATTATCATCAGAAGCTGGCTCAAAAATATCTTGTAAAATCCATCTTTAGAAGAACAACTTCTTAAAAATAATACAACCACTAATATTGCTTCAAAATCCCATTAGGAACCACTTCCTCCTTCTGAACCTCCAACCACATATATTCCATCAAAAGCTACTTTACCTCCTAAACCTCATGTTGGTTCTTTTGAATCTCATTGGAACTTTTTTGAAGAACTCAACTCTATGCCTTGTAATATTGTTCTTATGGAGTTGGTTCGTACCTCACCCTATCATCATAAATTCCTTAGGTAACAACTCCAAGAAATTAAAGATCCATTCTCTATTGATGAAGAACCACCTTCTATTGAATCTCAACCTACCAATGTGAATACCATTGAAACTATGTGTCCCTCTTCCAAGCCTTCTATTGAATTTCTTGAAGAAGACATGGTCAATTATGAAATTCTTTTTCATGTTGATGATCCACCACTTTTCATTAAAATATCCATTAATACCACCCTTATCTATATAGTTCTAGTTGATGAAGGCTTTGGTATTAATGTGACATCTTTGTGGCTTATCCAACAACTTGGTTACAACAAGGATCATCTTAAGCAAACTTGTTTTACCTATCATGGTTTTGATAAGACTAATCAAAAGCCACTTGGTTGTATTTGGCTTCCATTAACCATTGGACCTAAGACCATTTAAACTAAGCTTATGGTCCTTTATTTAACTTTATCATATAACATACTCCTTGATCACCCATGGACTCATCAAATGAGGGTCATTGCTTCTTTTGGTAGCTAATGCATTAAATTCTTACACAATGTAAAATTATATAAGCATGAATTTGATCCAAACCCATGGAGTATTCAACTTCCTAATCCTAAATCCCAATATCGTATTCTTACAATTCATAAAATCAATAGTGTTCCTTTACCTGAGTTCATCAAAATGAATCCTAATTTACAAGTTACTCTTACATATTCTAATGATGATGAACCTAATGAGTTACAACATAATTACAATATTACCAAGCTACCTCCCTAAATTTCACAGTGGTTTCCTCCTCTATTACCCAAGGATCGTATTATTCCTCTTATCGATGAGATTACTGACTTTCCCCATTCATGCAATGCTCAAGAGCATTCTTTACCAGAATATGCCTTCACTTGTAATGATTTTGGAGTGGCCAAACTATTTTAAGATCCTCTCATCATTTCTCCTTGTACATTTAGTAATATTAGGATTTTACCTTCTAAAACTCCCCCTGATTCTCAAGCATGTACAATTTCTCCAACATATGATGATAATTATATAATGGCCCAGGCTCAATCTCAAGATTTGGATGTCCAACATTATAAAAAAACTTTATCCCAAATCCATGCTTTCAACTGGGATGTCCATACCATTTCTATAGATCATGACTTAGATCTTGAGGGTCATGTGCTTCTTGCCGATTCTCCACTTATTAATACTCCTTGGGTGGTAGAGAAAATTATACCTTCAAAACCTCCAAAAATTCTTGTATCTCTTTTACCAACTATAAATCCAATCATTACATATGATTATTCCCCTATCACTGAATCCATTGACACTCCAATCCCTTTTGACCCATCTTCCTCTCCTACTCACGAGAATACACTTGATGCCAAGGAAACTAATGTTCATCAAATACATTTCAAGTATCAAATTATAGATCTCAAAATGGATGTTGAGTATTATGGTCCTCTTCCTACCTTGACTAGTGATGAAGCTATTCTTGAAATACTTCATGCTCGATAACCTCAACTTCCTCGACAACATCATAAATTTAGAAATTTTAAAACTAAAACCCCTTGTTTCAACAACTTCATTGATAGCATTGATCCTAAAACTAATCTTATTTATGCCTTACCTAATGTACCATACCACTCTCAAGATGGTAATGCCATGATTATTGAAGAAACCACTCTCATTGAATATGGTACTCCATCTTGTCCTCGACCAATCACTTTCTCTTGTGAACTATCACCTATTGAACATAATAATTTCAGCTTATTCTTTGATAAGTATCATGAGGCTTTATCTTGGTCTTATGAGGACATGTTTGGTATTAACTCAAGAATTGTGATGCATATTGTCATTACTTATCATCATGTCAAGCTTGTGTATCAAAATCAAAGGAAATTTCCACCCAAGGTTTCCACTCTATGTCACAAGGAAATCATCAAACTCCTCGATGATAAATTTATCAAAATAGTGGACTATTTCGAATGGGTTTCTAACATTATTCCCATTCAAAAAATGGTCACTATGGTTATTCACATTTGTATTGATTTCCACATTCTTAACCTTTCTTATCCCAAGGACAACTTTTCTTTACCTTTGATAGATGCCATCATCGATTCCATAGCTGGTTACCAAATGTTATCTCTTATGGATGGATTCTTGGGTTATAATCAGATTCACATTTCTCCTAAGGACCAACATAAGACTACTTTCACCATGGAATGGGGCACCTATTGCTATGTCAAAATGCCTTTCATCCTTAAAAATGTTGGATCAACTTCCTAATGAGTAATGGCTCACATCTTTCATGATCTTATCCACAAAATTGTTGAAACCTATGTGGATGATCTCATTTCTAAATAAAAAAGTCATCAAACTTATCTATCATATCTTGCTATCATCTTTAATCACCTTCTTAAATATCAGGTTAGACTCAATCCTTACAAATATGTCTTTGGTGTCACATCTATAAAAAAATTAGAATTCCTAGTTTCTCTCTATGGCATCGATGTTGACCCTACTAATATTAGTGTTATCATCAACATGCCCATTCCTCATTCCATTCTTGGCATTCGTACTTAAGCAAACTTGGGGAAATTTGATTATTTGTCCTTGAAATGACTTATCACATTCACTCTATCAATTCTCTCCTCAAGAAAGGTACTACTTTAGAATGGATGGACCCTTATCAAAAAGCCTTCGATAACATGAAAGAGTCATTACTTCAACCACCCACACTTCATCCTCCTAATAATCAACCCTTGATTCTATATACTTCTTTCACACCTATATCAATTGGGGCAATGCTTTCCCAATATGATGATGTCAAAAGAAAGTATGACATCTATTATATTAGTTAAGGCCTAATTGATTATGAAAAATGTTATACCAAAATAGAATGTGATTACCTCATCACCTATTTCAAAGCTAAAAAGATTCATAATTACATGTTTTACCAGACTACTTATGTCATCATTAATTTTGACCCCCTTCATCATTTCTTCTCTAAAGCCTTTCTTCCTAAAGATAGAATTGGCAAATGGATGGTCCTCCTTATGGAATTTGATCTCTGCATAATCACTCAAAAAGCTATTAAAGAGAAAGTCATCACTAATCAACTTACTGTAGCTCTTGTACCAGCTACTTCTCCCCTTCAAGATGATCTTCCAGATAATAATATCCTCTATGTTGAAGGTCTTAATCAAGCTATTTATTTTAGAGATTATTTCCATAACTTTATAGCTAATTTTGAAGAAAATAATATTGATGAATCTTCTCCTCCCTCTAATAATAATAAACCTAAAGTAGTTTTTAAGGAGCTTCCTGAAATTAATGTTGACTTGCATGAGGATACTTGGACCCTTCACTTTGATGGTGCTAAATACCTTCAAGGAGCTGGGGTAGGTTACATTCTTACAAGTCTTCTTAGTAAGATTATTCCTTTATATTTTTTATTCACATTTTATGTCACCAATAATATGGTTGAGTATGAATCTCTCATTTTAGGCATGAGAGCTGATATTGACTTAGATATTCAATACCTACATGCTTTAGGTGATTCTCAGCTTATTTGTTGCCAAGTCAATGGTGATTATCAATGCAAAAGTGAGAACCTCATTACCCATCATCAAATTATAACCATTCTTGCCAAGTATTTCATCTATTTCACTATTGAGCCTTTCTCTAGAGATCTTCTCTTACTTCTTCAGCATCTCTCTTTCATCCCCACCAAGTTCTTTTGTATCCTACTTTTCTTATCCAAATAAGAAAATATTTGTCTTTTACTCAACCACTAGATTCAATTATTTGCCACATCGAGGATTTTACCATTAGACACATCCCATGGTATCAAGACATTATTCAATTATTGGAACATCAAACTTATCCTCCTAACTTAGACTCTAGTGAAAAGACACGTATTCATAAACAAGCTTTCAAGTATGTATTTTGACACAAAATCCTTTATTATCATAATACTGAAGGTACCTTATTCCATTGTGTTATGCAAGATGAGGTTCCCTCCTCTTCTTGAACAAGGACATGGGGGCATTTATGGTGGCCATTATAACGAACATGCTACAGCACACAAATGCCTACTACATATGGGTTACTTTTGGCCTACTCTTGAAAAGGATGTAATTTAATTCACTAAAAAGTGTACTCCTTTCCAAATTCATGATGATCTAATTCATCCACATCTAGGATAACTTCAAAGTATCAAATCTTGACCATTTTCCACATGGGGATTAGATCTCATTGGCAAATTACCTTGCTCCCAAGATGGACATGTTTTTATCATTATTGCTACTGAATATTTTACCAAGTGGGTTGAATCCATGCCCCTTGTTAATGTCATCGGTCTTACTATTTATAAACTTATTTTAATCAAATAATTTGTCATTTTGGTGTTCCTCATACCATCATTTTAGACAATGATGGTAATTTCAAAAATAAGCATGTTAAATAGCTTTGTGCTAAATTCAAAATCAATCACAAATTTTCTATGCCTTATCATACACAATGCAATGGTCAAGCTGAGGCCATTAACAAAATTATTCAAAAGACAATTTTTGAAACCCACACGGATTGGTATCTTCATCTTTAGCCTGCTCTTTGGGCCTATCAAACTAGCATACATACTACCACTAGGGCAATGTCATTCTCGCTAGTATATAGTTTTGAATCAGTTCTCCCATTAGAATTTGAGCTTCCCTCTCTTCATATATATCTTCATGTTATCATTCCTAATGAATAATTATGTGAATCTTTCCTTCATGCCCTTGATCTCCTTGATGAATGTCATCTTTTTGCTTTTTAACATAACTACCATTACAAGGCTCGTATTGCCAAAAAACATAACAAACGTGTAAAAATCTACACTTTTAATGTTGGTGATCTTATCCTTAAATTAGACTCCACCCATGATAAATAAGGTAAATACACCCAAAAATAGTGGGGCTCATATTTAGTCAAATATATTCTTGGTCTAAGTACCTACCACCTTCAAACCAATGAGGGCCATGTTTTCAAAGAGCCCACCAATGCACAATTCCTCAAAAAGCATTTTGCCTAAACATTTCCTTCTTTTAATGCTTTCTATCTATACCTATCTAACACTTTTTGCAAGTTATTTGCATGGGTCTCTCCCTCTAAAACAATTCCCTCTTTTTACAAACCTTTAAGTCTTTCTTTTTTGGTCTTTTGGTTTCCTCTTTTCTTTCATGAGTTGCATTGTAAAACTATAGATAGGACCCAACCTTCCTTATGATGTACCATAGTCTTCTTTATTTTCACTCTTTTTACACACTTTTTTACATCCCTTGGATTTTTATTTTGTGAGTTGTATTGTAAAACCATGGATAGGACCCGATCTTCCTCATAAAATACCACCTTTTGCTTATCTCATTTATTTTTCACATGCTTCTTTTTAGCACCCTCATGGGTTTCTCTTTTATGAGTTACATTGTAAGACCATGGATATGACCCGACCCTAATAAAATTACCATCCTATTATTCCTTTTCTAAAAATGTTCTTGATCCTTGTTCTCAACTTTATCTTTTGTTTCTTTTAATAGATGGAATTTGCACAACAATCTATGTTAGCATGTTTTTCCTTCATTTCCATTATTCTTATGATAAGGAATCACACTTTAATATCATTGTATCCCTTTTGTCCCTTTGTCACATTTTTTTACAATTTGAATTAATTCAAATTTGTTTCATGTGTCATTCCTCTTGATTTCCCCTTTCTTTCAATCCACATTGGATCAAACAAGGTTGAAGTCAAGAAAGCAGTTTTATTTTACCTAGATTTATGAGACTCTTAGATCCCATGACCTTTGAAGTTATCTCTCTTAGCAACCAAGTCCAAAATATTCAAATTAAAGTCATATTTAGCACCCATGTTTATTTTTTCAAATTTGTATAGAGGAGGAATAGAAAAATCCATCAAGAAAGTTAAAATCCAAATAATTTGAAACAAAAGGCAATGATATACAAAAGGCAACATACAAATCTTTAAAATTTAAATCACAATAAAAGGCATGATTGTAAGCACTTCTTCTTCTATTCAAATATAAAACTCCATATTTAACCTCAAGATAGAGCCAAGGTCCTTTGGGGTGAAATAGGCCAGTAGAATAGAAAATAAGAATAAAAAATCTTTTGGTACTACCTACTTTCTCATGCAAGTACCCAATATTCATAGTAGACTAATGATTCTATAAGGGGTCTTGAGGAATGGGGAACACATTGTGGGAAGGTAGATCCATTTTAATTTTCATGAATATATCCTTCACGAGATGATCTATATATTGCATTTGTTGACCTAAGACTTATGTGGCTTGTAGACACCTAAATCTGGCCACCAATGACCTCCAACTAGGCTTTTGATAAATTTCCACCAAAGTGCACAATTTGGCCTAGAAACACTAAATCACATTAAATGAGTTGAAATTGACATATTCAAGTTCCAATTTTGGCTAGGGTATCATTAAATGGGGCAATGCAATTTATGGGCCATCTAACTTTGATCAGATCATTTCGAGTCAAAATGTCAATTTTACACCTAGGTGCTTTGTATTGCTCTTTTCTATCAAATTTATTGTACAAGATGCATGTCTTTGATATTTGGTTTTGGAAACATCCTAAATGGGATAATAGATCCAACTCGTCTAACATTGACTTCCAATTCCAATCTAGTCAAATTTTGGATCAATAACAAGGCATTCTGATCAATTTGAGTAATTTGTGCACAAAGTGCTTAATCATGTTTAAGAGCTAATTAATCCAAATCAAGGCCTAATTAATAATTCCATGAAAACTTATTTTTAGAAATGAATATTGAATATCTGCATCATCAGGTGACCTCATTTCTTGGGAAGACATCCTTAGGCCATAAATGCCACAAATATTAGGACTATGGGTCTCCCATGCCTCTTTATTACATCCCATGCCTCATTAATGTCCTTTATTCCAAAGTCATGATGAGGATAATTATGGATTTTAATTTTCATAATTCAATCAATCCATGACCATACATCTCAATCTTGAGATCGACAGTCATGGTTGATTTTGGTCATTCTTGAAAATCTATAAATAGAGAGGCCATGAACATCATTTTTAAGCTTAATTTGTGCAATGTTATAATGTGGGATTGATTCTAAAATCTTCATGAAAACTAGTGTTACCATGCCAAATTGATTCAAATCCAAGCCAACCCAAAGCCAAAGGTGCCAAGGAGAGATGGAGGTAGTCAAGCTTCCATTGCCAAGGAATTTATGAGTACAAAACCAAGCAAGCCACTACTACAAAGGCATTTGGAGCATCCAAGGAAGGTGAAGGAATTCTTGTTTTTCCTTATTTTTTAGTTGTATTTGTCATTTTTTTATATTACTAAGCTCACCCTAGTAACTAGGCATGAAGATGTTAGTTTAGTGTGTTTTTTATTTGGTTTCATTCACTAACATGATATTAATCTCCTCTTCTTAGCCAAATTCCTAGTTCACATGGCTAAGAGAAGTTCTTCACAATACTTAAGGTCAAAAGTCCTCTTGTTTTGACAAACCTATTTTGAGTGTCTTGACTACGATAAAAAGTTCCTCTACCTTGGTTTTTCCTTTATTCTCCCCTCCACCCATTTCATTTGCCCCCTTGATAAGTAAATTGTGATTCCAAATTTGTTTTCCCTCTTCTCTAATTCCTTTTTCTTCACCTCTCAAAAAAATGCTAGCACTACTTTGTTTCAATTTTATTTATCCTTAGAGTGAAACATGTTTGAGCAACTTTGGATTACTTTATTTACACCATAGAATTATGTTCCTAGACTTATTTTACTTCCTTTTACCATTTATAATTTATTATACTATACTGTTGTTATGAACACCTAAGTTTGTACCCCTTTTTCCATTATTGTGTGAGGTTGGCTTGCTACTTCTCACTTAGCAATGTTATTTTTCAGTTGTATGCACCTTTTTCCATTATTGAGTGAGATAAGGATTGTTACTTCTCATTCATCAATGTTTTTTTACCATTTTGTTTCTTCTTTTACATTGATAGTTTTATTACCATCCTTTTTGACATGTATCCTTGGTTTAACTTGGTTAGTTTCTCTTTCTTACTTTAGGTTTAATTGTTTGAGTATTTCGGTCTTTAGTAGCCTTGGATTTTTGGTTACCCAATTTACTTTTGTTTTTTACTTGGTCATTTGGTCTAACAGAACACTTGTCACCCTAGCTTGCAAAATTCCCAAGAACATCCCATCCTCATAGCGCCAATTATCTTGGTTTTCCTATATTTATTTTTGTTCTTTAGTTTTGCATTTTTGGTTTTATCAAAAGTAGTCTCTACACCCTCCACAATCAAAATTAACAACACAATAGATAATAATCTAGTGATAAAGGTAAGTAAAGGTACGCATCACATTTACTTTTTAGTTATTTACCTTTTTGTCATTTACTTTCAATTATTTTATGTTTTAAAATACTGTAATTTATTTTAGCATCAATGTTATGTGTTCTTATGTTCTTTCTCGAAGCACCATTCCCTATTGCACCTTAGTGACACGTGATGAGATTTGAGTGGGGCATATGTATACACATAATAATTTTAGATTTTATCAAATACTGATGTTTTACATCCTACAATAACCCATTGAGACTCAATCTCTCTGAGCGCACACCCTAAGGGGTGCATCAAGAAAGGGGTGGGTAGACCATTGGTGCTTTACAAGATTGTTGTCCTTTATTGCCACTTATTACCAATCCAACCAACTCTTAAAACCATTCCCTAAGCTATTACTCCTCCCTTGCACACTCCTCTAGTCTTTTTCCTCTTTCCATCCTTTTTTTCCTCACCTTAGTACCTTTTTGTTGGTTAGTTGTATTGGGTTGACTGGGTTGACCCTGTATAGTTTTGGGATATTTTCACTTAGGAGTTAGGTTACTCCTTGGTTAACCTAGCTTGGGACCTAGTGAATAATTGACTAAAATTGTCATTATTTCAATACAATATCATTTTGTCATTATTTCAATATGCAATCGAGAGTTATTATTCATTCGCACTTCTTTACAATATGTTCTTCCACCATTCTACTTCAGGAGTCTTAGCTTAGGGTTTCTACTTGGAGAATCTAGTATTGTGGATAAGTCTTGGATGCTTTGGCCTTTCTTAGTGATGTAGACACCTAAATCTAGAAATCAATGACCTCCAACCATGCTTTTGACCAATTTCCACCTAAAACACACAATTTGGCCTAAAAACACTAAAACATGCTAAATGATGTGAAACTGACATTTTTAAGTGCTGATTTTGGCTAGAGTATCATTAAATGGAGCAATGCAATTTATGGTCCAACTAACTTTGATTAGATCATTTCGAGTCAAAATGCTAATTTTGCACGTAGGTGCTCTAGATTGCTCTTTCCTATCAAATCTCTTGCACAAGATGCATGCCTTTGTTATTTGTTATTGATAACATCCTAAATGGGATAACAAATCCAATGCATCTAACATTGACTTCCAATTTTAATCCAGTCAAATTTTGGACCAATAACAAGGCATTCTGATCAATTTGAGTAATTTGTACACAAAGTGCTTAATCATGCTTAGAGATAATTAATCCAAGTTAGAGCCTAATTAATAATTCCATGGAAACTTATTTAATACTTATTTTTATAAATAAATATTGAATATCAACATCATCAAGTGACGTCATTTCTTGGGAAGACATCCCTAGGCCATAAATGCCATAAATATCAGGATTCATGCCTCCCATACCTCATCAAAGCCCTCCATGCCTCTTAATTGCTCCTCTATCCCAAATATTGATGAGTCTATTTATAAATTTTAATTTTATAATTTGATTAATCCTTAGCCACACATCTCAATCTTGAGATGGACAGTTCAGGTTGTTTCTAGCCTTTTTCAAAAATCTATAAATAAAGAGGCCATGAACATCATTTCGAAGTCTTAATAATGCAAAGTTATAATACACAAATGATTCCAAAAGCTATTTAAATTAGTGTTAGCATGCCAAATTGATTCTAAACCAAGCCAAGCTAAATCCACAAGGTGCCAAGGAGAAGAGGAGATAGCCAAGCCTCCTTTGATGAAGACTTCGTGAGCACAAGCCGAGCAACCCACTACAACAAGCATTTTGGAGCATCCAAGGAAGGTAAAGGAGGGTTTTTTTTGCATTTTAGTTGTATTTTTTATTCATGTTTGTTAAATAATCTCTCCCTAGTGTCTAGGCCTAGAGATGTTATGCTAGTTAGTGTGTTTTTTTCATTTTATTTTTATTTTGAAACTAACACAGTATTAACCATCCTCTCTAGAGTCAAATTCCTAGATCACATAATGGCACACCCAATGGGACCAGATGCATCCCAAACATGAAAAATATCATTATGAAACTTTAAAATATTCTTTTGGATCATTTAAACTCTTGCAATTTGAATTTCTAACTTTGTTTTGTCATTTTTCTTTGTCATGGGTTTACATAGTAACCGTTGTCAGTTAGTAAAACCATCATCGATTGGTAAAGCCATCATCGATCATTTTTGGTATAACCATCATTGGTTAGTATAACTATCATTGGTTAGTAAGTGTAACCATTATCAGTTAGTAAAACCGATGTCAGACACAATGTTTTTCTTAAAAACATAAACTCGAGAGCTAATAGACCATTTTAAAATGCTTGGTTTAGGGTCATACGGACTCCATTTTGGGTGATTTTTTTTTTAAACCATGTGTTTTATCCTAAATTTTAATAATTTGGAATTATTTTAGATTCAATTTGCATATATTTTTCACAAAATCTTGAAAATCTATTTAAAATGTTTCTAATCTAACATATGTGCTTTTGGGGTGATGCCTTAAGTGTAGACAATTAACCAACAGATTTGGAACTTGTTAAAACATGATATTAAGACATCATTAGAATTATTTTAAAATTAATTATGAATCTTGTTTTTAGTGCTTAATGAAACATTTAGGTGCTCAAGTGAATGTTTTCATAAGTTAGGCTTTCAAAGTTCACAATCTTAAACCAAGGGATCAAATGAACACCACCCAATCTTTCGAATTTGGTGCTTAAAAATGAACTCATATTTCTAAACATTTTTGGTATTCAATAGTTGCTTGATATAATTTTGTTTAAAAAAGAGAGGGGTGTTGTGTGTATGTTCTTCCATTTTTCCCCTTTTGGGAACCCTTGGAATCAAAAGTGTCATTCTTATTACAAATTGCCTAGTCCAAGGCATAGAAAGAACGTTATCTAAAGCACTCCCCAAAAATTTGAAAATGTATTGGGTGACCTTAATACAACCACAAAGAATTTTTATTTTATGTTTTATTTCATTTCATTGCATCTTGTCTTGTGATGGGGACTTCATCGCCTCCCACTAGTTCTTTAGGGAAGCTTTGAACTAGGGTTTCCTCTCCTGACACTGACTTCATTTGGCTCTATATTAGAGTTACACATAGGACGTAGTGGCACTTTGGACATCATACTACACTAATCAAATAGCAAGATGTAGTGGTTGTAAAAAGGACTATACTTTCTTAAAACAAGCCAAGTGATACAGACCCAAAATCTCTATTTTGCTTTTGCATTATTTGACATAAAAGTCATTATGCAATTGATTCCCCTAGAACATTCAAAAACTTATAGATATTTAGATAAATTCTCGCTTGCCATGGAATTATTGTTGGTGTAAGGTACACCTCAAGGTCCATATTGTAGTACTATCATTTGAGATAAGCGGAGTGTAAAAACCCTACTACATAATGTGCATTTACTTTTGGATGAAAACTTAAAAACCTCTCAAATGGCGTATATTGATGGATTCCAACAATAGCAAGCAACCTTGTCATTTTAGGATCCAAGGGTGATTAATTAGTTGGCTTTGTCCTAGATTAAAGTCTTATTTGAAGTTAAAAAATTGGTGTCAACAAATGATCCAAACCAAACACATGGTCCCCAATCTTATTTGAACAAGGAGGCATTACGTTGCCTGCATAAATCTTCATTTTTTCTCTTTGTTCAAATTTATCACAATTTATTTGGAGTCATATCATCAACTTTAGTTTAGTTATTTTGCTCACATGAGTCTAGACCTTTTTGATTAAAAATTGTTTAAGTCCTTCATTGATAATTCATATTCGAACTTGAACCTTTTTGAGTTCTAAAAGTTGGTGTGCTAAACTGGGTTTACCATTTACATGCCAAACTTGTTTTAACTTGGGTTCAAGTTCCCATTTGTATTGAAGTTCATTTTAGAGACTCATAATCACATTTATCATCATATTTAGACTCAAGTCCTTTCATGCTCAACACTTGCACTTTGAGTCTATGAAACTGACATTCAGTGGTAGTATTCTAATTTGATGAGTTTTTGAGACCATTTGAGTGCAACACTTCTTGCCTTAAGGATATTTCCAAAACTTTGAGAGTGTGTGCATAATTTGAGTCAAGAAAGATAGTGTTATGCTATCAAATTTTTGGAAAATTATCTTTGCCTTAGGGAGTTTTTGAAACAAGCATTTTGTCACATCTTTGGATAGTCTAGCATTGTTACACTGCCTAAAACATTTTAGATATTATTTAATAAGCCCTCTTCCATAGAGTTCAAATTTGTTCTAAAATTTTCAAACCAATCTGAGTGTACCTTTGTGAACCTTTTTCTATTACATTTACATTGTTCACTTTTTGTCTAGCTTATTTGTCAAAAGAACCAAGTTTTATACCATTATTTATGAGAAAAATAAATTATCTCTAAAGTGTCTTTTATTTCATACCTTGTACCTATTTAATAGAGTCCATGTCCAAGAATCAAGTTCCTAGTTTTTGTTGGAAGTGTTTCAAATATGTTAGATTAAAACTTTCATCTATTTCAAATTCTAGCTTTTGATGGTGTTTAGCTAAGAGTCCTAGCACATGCCTTGTTTGAGCCTAGCTTTTGACACTGCATTTGGCCAAAAGACATAGAAAATTTTGCTTTTCCTAGATTAGACTGATCTAAAACACTTTGACCTTAGAGTTTGGCATTTCAATTTTTGGTCTATTTACTTTCTTATCTTTGTGTAAAATGTGAAGCATTAGATACTTAATGCTAGCTTATTTCTTCACAGATATTTACATAAACCTTTTGATCCTTCTGACGAATCTAGACCAAGTTTGAACATCGACTTTTAGACATTATTTTTTTAGAGTTTTTAGAAATCTTTGATCTTTTATTTGAAAAAAATTACTATGGATCCCAAGATGTATTCCTACACTCATAGTGGACTCGTGTACAATTTGAGGATTAATAATGTGGTTACATAAGAAGAAATGTTGCAAGATCCATACGTAGATAATATTACTTATGAAATGGATCTGTATCCCTTTTATAATACTCAATTAGGAGCACAAAGTTAAGAACCATTGGCTAACTATTTGGTTAATATACCACTTTATTCAGAACAAGACCAAGAACAAACTACATAATACCTAGCTACAATACCCACAACTGATGAACCAGTTCTTCAACAATCACACTCTACTAATACGCATTCCACTTATGATCCATTTTTATTTGAGTGTCATTTTTTAGAGAATAAAGATGAGATTTTAGTTCGAGCCATAGAGGTAGGGGCCAAGTGTCTAGCAGACTTCCCCCATGAGAATTTACCAAGCCTAGTAAGAATGTCCCATAACATAATTTACGATCAACAAGATTCTTCTAACAATCCTTTGGCTCTAGTCCAAACAACATATTAGGACCCTAATATGCCTAAAAGAGGAAAAAACACAATGGAAAACCACTTTAACCAAATATAGATGACATATCAAACCTACCTAAATCTAGCATGAAATTTTAATCAGATGACCATGGTGAGCAAACCTCTTATTGACTTAGTTCCTTCAATAGGAGTTTTGATGGAGTTAACTAGTCAAGACAATCAAAGTTCATACCCATTCATACAAAACACTTTGGTAGATAACTTGTTGCATATTCCCATTATTAAAGAAGTGTCTTCTACTTCTACATAGATTAATGAGAAAAATATAGTGGATAATGTGTAATCAACATCTAATCCAAATCAAAGTGGTACTAACACATTAAAAACTAGTCAAAAAATGTACCTTTAGTTAGCACTGCAAGTGGTTCTCTAAATCAGGGAATAAGAGTTTCTACATCCCAACCTCAACTAGTTACTTCATCAACTATGCAACCAATAAGATTAGGTAGTCAAATAACACCCAATGTCACATCTCAATAATAGAATGTGATGAATCCTACTCCTCCTCAATAAGTGAGGAGTAGTATTCCACAACAGTAGGCACAATCTAGAGTACCAATGTAATAGAGGCTAAATGTATTGCCACCTTGATAAGGGGCAACTAATGTTCCACCTCATCAGCTAGTGACAAACATACCTCTTTAGTCACATACTAGTGTAGCAATCCAAAACCAAATGATGACTAGCCAACAACATGTAAATATTGGTCAGTGGTAGATGTTGAATCTTCAACATGCTTTCGCTTCTCAAAAAGGATTCATGAAACAAGGAGGCTCCCATGTTTCTCAAGTATCTACTCAACAACAATCGATTCAAAATGTGCCACAAGTTTAGAGACATGGTCTTAGTCCATGATTTCCCAATTAACGGCAAGGTTTGATTAGTCAGAAGCATGTCCCTTTTCAACCACAATAGGCATAGTATAGTTATGTCCCTCCATCCCAACCACAAAATCCTCCAAGTTAAACCTTCATCACCAACCCAAACCAGAATATTGCATAACCAAATGTGCAATTTCAAGTACATCATATTCCATGTATGCATATTCCTGGTCCATTTCCCAACCAAACCAATGTACCCCAACAGATATCTCAATCATACCCTGGTCAAAGTGTCCTTCAAGTTTCCTATCCCAAGATTGCAATAGATGAAGGATGTAATTACTACCATTCAGGCTGGGAAACAGACTAAAAAATTTAAGTTGGATGATGTGTATTCTTATCCATTCAACATAGAGTAATTTCAAATACCATTTCCTCTAAGATACGAACCATCAAAATTTGACAAATACAAAAAGAAAGGTGAACCTAAGGCCCATTTAACTAATTTTTTTATCGCATGTCAACCAGTGGCATATAGTGATATATACCTTTTTTTGTTTCCAAGGAGCTTGGTTGGACAAGCTTTGGAGTGGTTTTTCAAGTTGCCCAAGAATTTAGTAGTAGATTTTGATGATCTTTTTAATAACTTTATGTAGCACTTTTCCTATAATCTCAAACATGAGATTTCATTGGTTGACTTAACATAAGCAAAAAAAAGGTTGGTGAGAGTTTTGCAAGTTATCTACAGCGATGGAGAACCTTGCAAGACGATTCACCCATATTTTACTAGATAAACAATTAGTTATGTTTACTAAAAATTTGCATAGTGAGATAGCCTATCATTTGGAACTATAATGTGCACATACTTTCAAAGAGATCATCGACAAAGTCTTATTGATTGAGAGAGCCCTTATTAATAAAGGAATCATCAAGCTTACATCAAAAAATCAAAATCAATTAGGGAAGTGGCCAAAACCAACATCCAATCCAATTGTAAGCATCACAACCAGCACATGCCAATAACCAAGATAAACCAAAGTAATTCAACTTCAATAGGAATGTTGTGGGTAATGGAGTAACTGAGTCACATCATATGTGCCACCTTTTTAGCTTACTCCTACCCAACAACCTCTCCAACCAATGTCACAATCACAACAACCAAGACCCATGTAAAAAATGCAATAACCTTTACCATTACAAACCCTTCCTCTAAGGAGAAATATGCCTACGCATCATGTCTTTAGTGACCTAGGAGAGCCTATTGAGTCTATATTTCATAGACTTGCCACTACTAATCTAATTAGTTGGACTATACCAAAGCATTATCCACAAGGCATTTGTCATCCTGATTGGTACCATAAAAATGAATTCTATGAATATCATCAAGTCAATGGGCATAATCTATGAAGATGTGTGCAAATCAAGAATTTGATTGAGAATATGTTGGAGAATGGGGAGATAACATTGGATAATGGTTCTTTCACCTCCAATAAAACTCTTGGGATTTATCAAAACTCATTTTTCCTAGCATAACACACAGTAGTAACATAACAATCAACAATAAAAATAAAAACACTGATCGATGCAATAACAAAATCAACAATATTAAAATTAAAGGCCAAACTAGTATAATCAGTAAAATCAACAGCAGAACCCATAACATCATAACAATAGACAAAACCAAGGTCAACATGGTAACAACCAAAAAACCTACCATGTAGTTGCTAATGACTACAATAGGGTTGTATGTCATATTGTAGGGGGTAACGTTAATACCATCTCCATTAATCCTAGACCAAGCACTAATCAATCTAGACCATTGTTAAATAATACCACTCAACCAAATTACATGGATAATTATTCTTTGACATAGGACCACACATAGGTTAACAAGAAAATATGGACTTCCACTTTTGGACCTCATACCGATAACTTGCCCTTGTCATGTTACCATATACAAGTGCACCGACAACCAAGATTTGTCCTATCTAGTCCCACACCATTCCCAACATTTATTAACAATTATGGTCTAGAATCTAATCATGATTTTACAATCACAACTTAGAGGTAAAAGATTACTATCTAAGGCCCATAACCATTTGCCACTTTAGCTATCATTCAGCCTTAGAACAAACCATTCACCAATGACCAAAACAAGAAGTTTGATATTGTGGAACAATTGCAGAAGACACCATCACAAATTTATATTTTAGATTTACTATGAATGTCAACAATCCACAAGAATGTTTTGAATGAGTTTTAAACCCAATCCACTATTTCCAGTGACATATCCCCATATAAATTTCAAGCTTTGGCTAGACACCTAGCTCCAACCCAACAAGTCACATTTAACCAAAGTGATATGTCTTCCCTTGGCCTGCTCCATAATAATCCATTATATATAAAAGTTTATATAAAGTGGCATAAAGTGAAACATGTCCTTATAGACAATGGATCAAGCCTCAACATATTGTCTTTAAAGCTCATCAAGCTTCTTAGGTATATAATGACTGATCTCTAGAGCAAAATGATAACTATCAAATCCTATGATAATGAGGAAAGAGAATCATAAGGCATCATTAGTTTAACAGTTATCATCAAGCCTTTAATCCATGATACACTTTTCCATGTGCTTGATCTTGAGTTGTCATATAATATGCTTCTAGGAAGGCCTTGATTGCATGAGATTTATGCAGTCATGTCAACATTGCACCAATGTATTAAGTTCTCTCACTTAGGGATGAAAGTGAATATTTTAGGAGATTTACACCCATCTGAACACTGTAAACATCTTAAGGCCAAGTTTAAAAGCTATAATTACTAATACGACATGAATCCAAGTTCCAAGTAGGATAAAGAAAAGGCCATACTTATTGATCCTCCATAGGATAATTGCATATATCCTAATACTTTGGATTCCCTTTCCCACATGCTACCTCCTGAAGCTTCCAATAATTTCACCATTTCAGATAATAACCCAGGGGAATATGTGACCCATGATACCTTCCATATTTCTAATCTTCCTCAGAATCCAAAGACCTTTGGACAACCTAAAAATACCCCTTATATGCATTAGCAACAAAGATATGGGACCTATCATGTCTCTACCAGCATCTGGCCTAGAACTAGACCCTCTTGAAGGGGATGAATCATGGTTGTACAATGACAACCAAGCTGATTGTTATAAAAGTATAAAGTATCCTATTCCCAATAGGATCATAGAGCATCAAGATTATGAAGGAAGAGGCCTCGGATCGAATCAACAAGGAACCATTGAGCCAATTTCCATGACTAAGTACAAAAGACCTTATGAACTTGGATTTAAACCTCCTGGAGGTGACCCCACATATCTTATTCGAGTTTCATCATCGATGGCTAGTGATGATGATGTCGATAGTGAAGTAGAGTCTGATCATAGCCTCACCTTTGATTACCTAGTTGAGACTAAACTATTTAATAATAATACCATTTATACAATTGCCTCAGTCATTCGTCACAACCCATTGCCATTATACTATCCCCAACTAATAGATTGGGACCAACAATAATCCAATTTATCGATTGATGAGTTTCAAAATGATGAGGCATTTAGTGAATTTTTAGGCCTTAGAGACATTGTTCCATTAGGAGATCATAAATCAGGATTCTCAATTACATTGGATCCTAAAGCCTATTTTAGAGATCGAGTGAACACCCTTAGCCAAAAACAAATAAATAAAACATTGAGGTCCCAAAGTGAAAACCTATTTGAGGCACTTTTTGACCAGGGAAAAAGTAAAGATAAAGGTCAGTCTAGTGGTGAAAACTTGTTTCAGGCACCATTAGATGGGGGTGTTCATTCTTCTTTGAATTTAGACCAGGAGACCACCAATGATGAACTTGCTTATGTATTCAAGTTTAGTTTTGAGCAACAATAAGTGTTTGATTAAATTCTTCAATAATTTATGACTATTTTTGTCACATGGCCAAATCTACCATTGGGGGACTCAAATTCATCATGCCTAGGAGACATTGAAGAGCAAGTCCTAACAGAGGACCCTAATATAGTCCAACCATTCAAGTCTTTGCTTATTATCCTAGAATATGGTTAGAATGTTCTCATCAAAGATACAATAGAGGTAAACAGTAGGACTCCATTGGACCCAAAATGGATAAAATTAGTTATGTCCCTCACTGAGGAGGAATGTGAACTATTTACAACTCTATTGAGAGAATTTGTAGGTATCTTTGCATAAGATTATTCTGACATGCCAGGTTTGGAACTTGCCTTAGTTTTACACCACCTTATGGTCAATCCTGATGCCAAACCAGTGAAATAAAATTTGTGTAAGATGCATCCTCATATTTCTATTTTGGTAAAGAAACAGTTGTAAAAACTCTTAGAAGTAGGATGTATCTAGTCTATTGACTACTCAGAATAGATATCTAATGTTGTGCCTGTTAGTAAAAAGCCTAAAAGAATCTGAATCTATACTGATTTTAGAGACATTAATAAATCTTGTCCTAAGGATGACTTTCCCTTGCCTAATATTGATATGATCATTGACTCCACAATGAGTTATGAAATGCTTTCACTCATGGATGGCTTTTTAGGATACAACCAAATAATAATAGCATCAAAAGACCAACATAAAATAGTGTTCACCACTCCAATGGGAACATTTTATTATCAAGTAATGCCATTCAGTCTTAATAATGTTAGAGTTACATATCAAAGGTCCATGACTATCATATTCCATGATAAAATGCATGATATTTTTGAAGACTATGTCGATGACATATTAGGAAAATCCAAGTCCAGAGCTGACCATCCAGGAGTGCTATGTAGGATATTTTAAAGACTATAGGAGTACAAAGTTAGACTCAATCCAAATAAATGTGTGTTTGGAGTAACCTCATGAAAGTTACTTAGCTTCATTGTGTCTCGTAGGGGCATCGAAGTTGATCCAACCAAAGTCCATGCTATAATTAAGATGCCACCACCAACTAATTTAAAATAACTTCATAGTTTATAGGGTAAGATCCAGTCAATTTGACACTTCATCTTTTAGCTAGAAAAAAATTTTACACATCTTCTAAAGAAGGGAGTTGCATTTCATTGAAATGACCACTTCCAAATAGCTTTTCAACAACTCGAGGACTATCTAGTTAATCCACTTGTTTTATTACCTCTTATGCCAGGAAGACCATTCTTATTGTATCTATTAGCTACCTAAAATACCTTGGGGGCACTTTAGGCTCAACATGATAACAATGGAAAAGAGCATGCAGTATACTACTTAAGCCATAGATTGGTCACATATGAACACAACTATGCACATAGTCAAAAAGCTTGTCAAAATTACGCCATTACATGTTGAACAATAAGACCATGGCTATTCACTTGTTTATGGTATAGAAGCCATCCTTCCCATTGAGGTCGAGTTGCCTTCACTACACATATCTTGCAAGCATGTCTTAGATGATCATGACTATCAAGTAGCTCACCTGTAAGAGCTAGACCTACATGATAAAAAATACACAGCTACACTCAACAATCTTCAAGCATATCAGAATTGACTCAAAGGCCACTACAATCGACATGTCAAGTATAGAACATTTGAAGTTGGTGATCTTATTCTTAAAGAAAACCAAAAGAATACCATGGATAAAAAGAAGCATAAAGATAAATATAAACCAAAATAGATAGGGCCTTTCATCATTACTATAGATTATGGATCAGGAGCATATAGGCTTGGCACACTAGATGGAGATAAACTTCCCGAGTTAATGAATATTATTCACCTCAAGTGGTATTATGCATGAGTGCTAAGGTGTATTGTCTGTAAGAACTGTTTCATGTTGTGTCATTTTATCACTATTATTCTTTGTAAAAGTATCATTCTTATCATTCCTTTTATCCCTTCTATCTACTTTACCATCTCGTTCTATCGACCAATTTTTTTTAAAGCCTAGCCTATTTGACATTAGTTTTATACCATTCATTGCACATTTTTAACATTGAGGAATCTGATTAGTTTCATCAATTGTTTCAAGTACTTCAGACAAAGATCATATTTTGGAGTAGTATGACAAAAGTTTCAGTAGTTGCATCCTTCATTTGTTATTCCTTTCTTATCATCGGTCCTGCTACTAATTATAACTACTTTTGAGAAAATTAGTACCATTGATCTATGTCATTGTTTCCTAATTATAACCATCTATGGGAAACATTTATTTATTGAGCCTTGACATACCAACTTACCACTTCCTATGCCCTACTATGCCTTTTTACCAACTATGCCTATTTTATTCGAATTGACTGCTACACTAGTCAAATTCCTTTGCTGTAAGGGCAAAACTGCAGTGACTTGAGGTCCTACTCTAGGACTATGTACGTAGTGTTTGATACTTATTGAGGTTAGCTTAGTCTCCCTTTCCACTATGCTCTCACCATTTTATGAGCAACCTAAGTTTGAATGCTTTCATCATTTTATGAGCAACCTAAGTTTAAACGCTCTCACCATTTTGCAAGTAACATAAGTTTGAATGCTCTCACCATTTTGAAAGCAAATTAAGTTTAAAACATCTTACCATTTTATGAGCTTGAATTATTTAGTGTCTTGTCATTCTTGATCGAGCTGAAATCTTCAAAAAATCCAAAAACATTTGTAAAATCATTAGCAAAAACCAAAAACACTGACCACTTCTTTACCCTAAGGATTTTGGGAACCCTTAATGAGCTGTAAAAAAAATCGCTTGTTTCTTAGTTTCCCCATCCTTTTTGGCCTTTTTCTCTCAAGCACTTACCATTTTTCAAGACCATTCCTATTATTTTATCACATCCATTCTATTTGTTTTCATCAATTATCACATTCTTCCCATTCCTTGGGAGAACTACATTTGGCCTAAAGTTTTTTATTAGATATTACATCCCTGGAACTATGTAGGCAACATCTACTTGCCTAGTGCTTATGTAGACAACTTGGCCACCCCCTTCCTTTTTATTTTATTCCCCTATTTTTTTTATTTGTTAAGTTGTCACCTATTTTCTAGGGGCAATGTTTGTATGGTTTTTATTGTATTATTCGTTTATTTGTCTCTACTTATTTTGTTTGTTTGTTTACCTATTTGTTTACTTTTAGCACTATTGCCTTGATTCAATTTATGTGTGTTCATTGGGTGATTCCTTACCCACACTTATACTTTAATCCATCCATATTCATATGTTTACATTGTCATCATGGTTTCTATCATTGGTGCATTGTTTTCTATTTAGTATTAGATTGCAAGAGTCAATCTTTATGCATATTTCAACCAAATATTCATCATGTTATACCATGATGCCTATTGACACATGCTAAAACAAACCTCAAATTCAAAAAATCTATTCAAAAATGGTAGCACCGACATCCCAATTCAATCCCAAACACAATAATTAACCATGAAAGAATTTCAACCTTTATTAGTTCAGACAACCATCTCCCTACTAGTAGGTTGTTCTAATTCATCATTACCCTTTGTGTTAATTATCATTATCCTTGACCAAGTTTGTCATGTTTGCCATAATCGGGGTCCAATGATTATAACTACCTATGGGCAAATTAATGCACATCCTCCCACCTATATTTCTCAATGATTACAACCATCTTTGGGAAAATCATTGTGTTGTCACCGCTTTACATTTCCTACCTATACAGGGGCACATTTTTATCTTGTTTGTCTATCCTAATTGGGGTAACTCCATCTTCTCACGGATTATAATCACCTTTGGGCAAATCATTGTGTTATCATACCACGTTGCCACTATCAGGGTATAATTCTTATAACTGCCTTTGGGCAAACCATTATACACCATCCCACTTGCATTCTCAATGATTTTTACTACTTTTTCAAAATCATTATGTTTTCACTCCATCATATTTCCTTTCTTTGGTGCCCTCATTTCACTTCTTTCTTTTCAAAGGATCGTTTGTTGACCTACTTTTGCCAACCATTCCCTCAAGGGGGCATCATACAATTAGTTTATCATCATTGGAGTTGTTCATCATATAGTTAGTTCATCATCATTTTAGTTTTAGGCATACAAGACCTTTTCATTCTTTGAGAATATGTTACTACGTTTATAGCTTGCAACAGCCTCTCAAATAGTGCCAAACTATAGACACCTAAATATGGCCACCAATGACCTCCAATCATGATTTTGACCAATTTCCACCTAAAACACATAATTTGGCCTAAAAACACTAAAACATACTAAATGATGTGAAACTGACATATTTAAGTGCCAATTTTGGCTAGAGTATCATTAAATGGGGCAATGCAATTTGTGGGCCAATTAACTTTAATTAGATCATTTTGAGTCAAAATGCCAATTTTGCACTTGGGTGCTCTAGATTGCTCTTTCCTATCAAATCTCTTACACAAGATGCATACCTTTATTATTTTCTATTGATAAAATCTTAAATGGGATAATGGATCCAACACATCTGACATTGACTTCTAATTCTAATCCAATCAAATTCTAGAACAATAACAAGGCATTCTAATCAATTTGAGTAATTTGTGCATAAAGTGTTTAATCATGCTTTGAGATAATTAATCTATGTTAGATCCTAATTAATAATTCCATAAAAACTTGTTAAATACTTGTTTTTAGAAATGAATAGTGAATATATGCATCATTAGGTGACCTCATTTCTTGGGAAGACATCCCTAGGCCATAAATGCCATAAATATTAGGATCCATGCCTTATATGCCTCATCAAAGCCCTCCATGCCTCTTAATTGCTCCTTTATCCCAAGTATTGATGAGCCTATTTATCAAATTTAATTTCATAATTGGATTAATCCTTAGCCACACATCTCAATCTTGAGATGGACGGTTCAAGTTGATTCTAGCATTTTTCAAAAATCTATAAATAGAGAGGCCATGAACATCATTTCTAAATCTTGATAATGAAAATTTATAATACACAAATGATTCCAAAAGCTATTGTAGTTAATTTTACCATTCCAAATTTATTCCAAACCAAGCCAAGCCAAAGCCATAAGGTGCCAAGGAGAAGAGGAGATAGCCAAGCCTCCTTTGATGAAGAATTCATGAGCACAAGCCGAGCAAGCCACTACAACAAGAATTTTGGAGTGTCCAAGGAAGGTAAAAGAGGGTTTCTTTTGCATTTTAGTTGTGTGTTTTATTCATGTTTTTTAACTAAGCTCTCCCTAGTGCCTAGGCCTAGAGATGTTATGCTAGTTAGTGTGTTTCTTTTGTTTTGTTTTCATTTTGAAACTAACATAATACTAACCATCCTCTTTTGAGTCAAATTAATAGATCACATAATGGCACACTTGGTGAAACCAAATACATTCCACACATGAAGAAGATCATTATTCAGCTTTAAAATCTTCATTTGGATCATTAAAACTCTTACAATTTGATTTTCTAACTTTGTTTTGCCATTTTTCTTTGTCACGAGTTTACACAGTAACCGTCATCAATTAGTAAAACTATCATCAATTGGCATAGCCATTGTCGGTCATTTTTGGTATAACCATTGTCAATTAGTATAACCATCATCAGTTAGTAAGTGTAACCATCATCGGTTAGAACAACCGACATTAGTCACTATGTTTTTCTTAAAAACACAAACTTGAGAGCTAATAGAACATTTTAAAATGCTTGGTTTGAGATCATATGGACTCCGTTTTGGATGTTTTTTTTTTAAACCACATGTTTTATCCTAAATTTTCAAAATTTGACATTATTTTAGCATCAATTTTCATAGATTTTTCACAAAATTTCTAATATCTATTTAAAATATTTCTAATCTAACATATTTGCTTTTGAGGTGATGCCTTAAGGGTAGACAGATAACCAATGGACTTGGAACTTGTTAAAACATGCTATTAAGACATCTTTGGCATGATTTTAAAATGAATTAGGAATATTTTTTTTGGTGATTAATGAAACATTTAGGTGTTTGAGTGAATATTTTCATAAGTTAGGCTTTCAAAGTTCGCAATCTTAAGACCAAGGGTTCAAATGAACACCACCCAATCTTTCAAATTTGGTGCTTAAAAATGAACTCATCTTTCTAAAAGTTTTTGGTATTTAATAGTTGCTTAATATAATTTTGTTTATCAAAGAAAGGGGTGTTTCATGTATGCTCTTCCACTTATCCCCTTTAGGGAGCCCTTGGAATCAAAAGCACCATTCTTATTATAAATTACCTAGTCTAAGGCATAGAATGAATGTCATCTAAAACACTCCCCAAAAACTCACAAAAGTATTGGGTGACCTTGACATGACCCTAAAGTCTTTAATTTTATGCTTTCTTTAATTTCATTGCATCTTGGATTGTGAAGGGGACTTCATCACCTCCCATGAGTTCTTTAGGGAAGTTTAGCCCAGGGTTTCATCTCCTAACACCGACTTCATTTGGCTCCATATTGGAGTTGCACACGGGATGTAGTGGTACTTTGGACATCACAATACATTGAGTGAATAGTAGGATGTAGTGGTTGTAAAAAAGACTAGACATTTTTGAAAAAGCCAAGTGATAAAGACCCAAAATCTATGCTTTTCTTTTACATTGTTTAACGTCAAAGTCATTATGCAATTGATTCCCCTAGAAAGTTTGAAAACTTGTAGATATTTAGATAAATCCCCACTTACCATAGAATTATTATTGGTGCAAGGTGTGCCTCAAGGTACATGTCATAGTATTATCATTTGAGAGAAGTGGGGTGTAAAAATCCTACTATATAGTGCATATTTACTTTTGGATGAACACTTAAAAACCTCTCAAATGGCGTATATTGATAGATTCCAACAATATCAAGCAACCTTATCAATTTAGGATCTAAGGTTGATTAATTAGCTGGATTGTCTTAGATTAAAGTCTTATTTGAAGTCAAAAACTTGGTGTTAACAAATGATCCAAACCAAACACATGGTCCCCAATCTTGTTTGAACAAGGAGGTGTTATGCTACCCACATAAATCTTCATTTTTTTTGACTTGTTCAAATTTATCACAATTTATTTTAAGTCATATCATCAACTTTGGTGTAGTTATGTTTCCCACATGAGTCTAAACCTTTTTGCCTAAAAATTTTTTAAGTCCTTCATTGATAATTCACATTCAAACTTGAATCTTTCTAAGTATAAAAGTTGGTGTGCTAAACTGGGTTCACCATTTACATGTTAAACTTGTTTTAACTTGTGTTCAAATTCCCATTTGGATTGAAGTTCATTTTAGAGACTCATAATCATGTTTATCATCATAGTTAGACTCCACTCTTTTCATGTTCAACACTTGCACTTTGAGTATATGGAACTGACATTTGGAGGTACTATTCTAATTTCATAAGTTTTTGAGACCATTTGAGTGCAACACTTCTTGCCTTAGAGATATTTTCAAAAATTTGAGAGTGTGGGCATAATTTGAGTCAATAAAGATAGTGTTATGTTGTCAAATTTATGGGAAATTATCTTTGCCTTAGAGAGTTTTAGAAACAAGCATTTTATCACATCTTTGGGTAGTCTAGCGTTGTTACGCTACCCAAAACATTTCAGATATTGTTTCATAATCCCTCTTGCATAGAGTTTAAATTTGTTCCTAGATTTTCAAACCAATTTGAGTGTACCTTTTTGAACCTTTGATTAGTACAGTTTCAACATTCACTATTTGTCTAGCTTCTTTATCAAAAGAACCAAGTTTTATACCATTATTTGTGAGAAAAATAAACTATCTCTAAAGCGCTTTTTGTTTCATACCTTATACCTATTTAATCAAGTTCATGTATAAGAATCAAGTGCCTAGTTTTTTTTAGAAGTGTTTCAAATTTGTTAGATTAAAACTTTCATCTATTTCAAATTCTAGATTTTGACATTGTTTGGCCAAGAGTCCTAGCACATGCCTTGTTTAAGTTAGGTTTTGACGTCGTGTTTGTCCAAAATACCTAACAACTTTTGCTTTTCCTAGATTAGACTGATCTAAAACACTTCAACCTTAGAGTTTGGCATTTCAATTTTTAGTCTATTTATTTGCTTATCTTTGTGTGAAATGTGAAGCATTAGATACTTAATGCTAGCTTATTTCCTCACAAATCTTTGCATAAACCTTTTGATCCTTCTGAGGAATTTAGACCAAGTTTTAACATCAAATTTTAGACATTATCTTTTTAGAGTCTATAGAACTCTTTGACCTTTTATTGCAGAAACATTTACTATGGATCCCAACATGTATTCCTACACTCATAGTGGACTCATGTATAATCTGGGGATTAGTAATGTGGTTGCACAAGAATAAATGGTGCAAGAACCCTACATGGATAATATTGCTTATGAGATGGATCCTTATCCCTCTTATGATACTCAATTAGGGTCACAAACACAAGATCTATTGGCTCACTATTTGGTTAATACACCACCTTATTAAGAACAAAACTAAGGACAAACTGCACAATACCTAGCTACAATACTTATAAATGATGAACCAGTTCTTCAACAATCATGCTCTACTAACACACCTTCCACCTATGATCCACTTTTATTTGAGCATCATTTATTAGAGAACAAATAAGAGATTTTGGTTTGAGCCATAGAGGTAGGGGCCAAGATTCCAACAGAATTCCCCCATGAAAATTTACCAAGCCTAGTAAGAATGCCCCACAACATAATTTATGATCAATAGGATTCTTCTAGCGATCCTTTAGGTCTAGTCCAAACAACATATCATGACCCTAATATGCCTAACAGAGGCAAAAACCTCATAGAAGACCACTTTAACCAAATGTAGATGGCATATCAAACCTACTTGAATCTAGCACAAAATTTCAATTAGATGACCATGGTGAGCAAACCTCTTATTGACTTAGTTCCTTCAATAAGAGTTTTGATGGAGTTATCTGGTCAAGACAATCAGAGTTTAGATGCATTCATATAAAACACTTTAGTAGATAACTTGCTGCATATGCCCATTATTAAAGAAGTGTCTTCTAATTCTACATAGAATAATGAGCAAAATATAGTGGACAATCTACAAGCAAAGTCTAATCTGAATCAAAGTGGTACTAACACACAAAAAACTAGTCAACAAAATGTGCCTTTAGTTAACATTACAAGTGGTTCTCCAAATTAGGGAATAGGATTTTCTACATCCCAACCTCAACCAGTTGCTTCATCAACCATGAAACCAATAAGATTAGTTAGTCAAACAACACCCAATGTTACACCTCAATAATAGAATATGATGAATCCTACTCCTCCTAAATAAGAGATGAGTAGTATTCCACAATAGTATGCACAGTATAGTGTACTAATGCAATAGAGGTCAAATGTATTTCCACCTCGATAAGGAACAACTAATGTTTCTCCTCGTTGGTAGTGACAAACATACATATTCAGTTGCATACTAGTGTATCAATCCAAAACCAAATGATGACTAGCCAACAACATGTAAATATTGGTCAGTGATAGATTTTGAATCTTCAACATGCTTTCACTTCCTAACAAGGATTCATGCAACAAAGAGGCTCCCATGTTTCTCAAGTACCTACTAGACAACAATCAATTCAAAATGTGCCACAAGTTCAAAGGCAAGGTCCTGGTTCACAAGCATTCAATAGTAAGGTTTGATTAGTCGATATCATGTCCCTTTTCAACCATAGCAGGCATAGTATAGTTGTATCCCTCCATCCCAACCACAAAAGCCCCCAAGTTAAACCTTCATAACCAACCCAAACCAGAATATTGCACAACTAAATGTGTAATTTCAAGTACATCCTAATCCATGTATGCATATTCCTGGTCCATTTCCTAACCAAACCAATGTACCCAAAAAAATATCTCCATCATACCCTAGTCTAAGTGTCCCACTTATGACCTCCCAACCATCTACCTAAACCAATATTCTCCCTTAAACCAATGTTCCTTCCAGTTTCCTATCCCAAGAATTGCAATAGATGAAGGATACAATTGTTGCCATTCAAGCTAGGAAACATACTAGAAAGTTTAAGTTGGATGATGTGTGTTCTTATCCATTCAACATGGAGTACTTACAAATACCATTTCCTCTAAGATACGAACCACCAAAATTTAACAAATACAACGGGAAAGGTGACCATAAGGCCCATTTAACCAAATTCTCTGTTGCATGTCAACTAGTCGCATATAGTGATATATACCTTTTGTTATTATTTCTAAGGAGCTTGGCTAGACAAGCCTTGGAGTGGTTTTAAAAGTTACCCAAGAATTTAGTAGCAAATTTTGATGATCTTTCTAATAATTTTGTGTTAGGAACCTCCTTAGAGTACAATTGATTTACCTTTGTATAAGCAACTAAACACATAATTAAACCAGAAGTAATAAGTAACTAGAAATCAGAAACAGCAAAGAATAAGAGATACGAGAAACAATACAAACTATATTACACTCTTCCCAGAAGGAAATACAATGAAGAAATCTCACTCTTCCCACACCTCTTGGGTGTATATTAATTCTCCCTCAAGAGTTCTCTCTCTCAATTACAATCAATAATCAACTCAATAACCGTGTTGTTGTTCCCTCCATGTGACAATCAACACAACTATTGTTGCCTACTCTCAGCAGATCTTCTTGATCTTGCACCTTGCAAATCTAATTGATCTTTCTTACATTACAATACAGCCCCATGGGTCTCTTAAATAAATCCCAAACCAAACAATAATTAGAAATGCAGACTCAAGACTAAAAATAGTCTTTACATGCAAACTAACTATTTGTCTAAAATTAGAATAGTTCTAGAATGCACAGATAATCGACATCAATCTCTGTCTGTCTGGAGATGACTGATGTCGATTCTTGTCTGACTGATGCCGGTTGATGCATAATCGATGTTGGTTACTATGTAGCTAAACATAACTGACATCGATTGGCCTGATCGACGTCGGTTACTGTGTCACTCAGCAACCTCCACCATTTGCATAACAGTGAAGCTTTTAGCTCCACAACTTAACAATCTCCCACTTGGAGATAAATAACTGCACCTATACCTATATAGCAACATCCTCTAATGTGTTTCTAGCTTAAATCCCCATCTTTAAGTTCAATCTTGAAGACCAACAGAAGTTGAATGAAGATTCAACTTCTCATTTGTTCCCATCTTTGTTAACATATCTACAGGGTTCTTATCCATATGGATCTTTTCTAGCTTCAACTGTCCATCCTCTAATACCTATCTAATGAAGTGGTACCTAAGCTGTATATGTTTGGTTCTTGAATGAAAGGCTGAATTCTATGCCAAATGAATTGCACTTTGACTATCACTGTAAAATCTTCAACTCTTTTGCTCCTTTCCCAACTCTTTCATGAACTGAGTCATCCATATCATTTCCTTGTTAGCCTCTGTGACTATAATGTATTCTGCCTCTGTAGTAGACAGGGCAACAACCTTTTGCAACTTTGAAATCTAGCTAACCGCCATTCCACCAATAGTGAACACATATCCTGTGGTGCTTCTCCTGCCATCTAAGTCACTTGCCATATACGGATCTACATACCCATGTAGAGAAGTGTTTGACCCTCCATAGCATAAATGCCTTTTGTTGGTCCCTCTCAGATATCTAAGAATCCACTGAACTACTTTCCAATGTTTCTTTCCTAGATTGGCCATAAACTTGCTGACAACTCCCACTGCTTGGGCAATATCAGGTCTAGTACATACCATTGCATACATCAAGCTCCTAACTGCTGAAGCATATGGAACTTTGCTCATGTGCTCAACCTCATCATGTGATATAAGACACTATTCTATGCTTAACTTGAACTATCTAGCCATAGGTGTGCTTACCAGTTTTGCATCCTGCAAATTGAACCTCTCCACTACCTTATTCACATAATTCTCTTGAGACAAAATGAACCTGTGATTTTCCCTGTCTCTAGAAATACTCATGCCAAGGATTGCTACTCCTAAATCCTTCCTGGCAAATGTCTGAGCTAATTTTACCTTTAGCTCAGTAATCTCCTGCATGTGTGAACCTGTAACAAGCATATCATCCACATATAGTAACAGGATAATGTAGCTAATATTATCCAATCTGGTAAAATAAACACAATGGTCACATTGACATTGACTAAAGCCATGCTTTGTCATAAACCTGTCAAACCTTAAATACCATTGTCTTGCAGCTTGCTCAAGACCATATAACCTAGCCTTCTATCTCACATGTCCATTCTCTCCTTCCTTTAACCTGTAAACCCATTTGTTTTTCAGTGCTTTCTTTTCGACTGGAAACTCAACCAAATCCCACATTTGGTTCTTTTCCAAGGAATCAATTTCCTCATTCATGCCATGCTCCCACTGTTTCCTAGATTCTACCTGCATTGCCTCTTCAAAACTTCCTAGTTTTCCACCATCAATGAGCAACAAGTAGTATAAAGAAGGGGAATAATGAATTTGAGGTTTACTTACCCTTTTAGACCTCCTCATGGGCGTTTGAGACTCATTGACAGCTTGTTGTTTGCCCAAATTTCATTCTAACAGTGATCGATCTTGGTCATCTCTCAGTCTGCACCTGATCAACATCGGTTCCACTTGATCGACCTAACTGATGTCAGTTCTCACCTGACTGACATCAGTTTCCACCTGCTTGACATCACTGACTTCAGTCTTCACCTGACCAATGTTGGTTCTTACCTGATCGACATCGGTTCCTGCATGACCAACATCGGTGTTTGTGTTTTCCTATGAGTGATGATTTTTATCTGTGAGCTCATTTTGGATCATAACCTTGTCCAAATCACCATTGCCCTACTCAAAATTATTTAGCCTCTTGAGCTGATCACTGTCCATCACCTTCTCCTTGAAAACTAAGGCTTTCCATTTCTTAAATGTGTCAAAAACATCAGATTTCCTCTTCCTGCAATAAACCCATACCTTTCTTGTAGCATCATCAATAAAAGAAACATAGCACTGTGATCCTCCAATAGAAGCTCCCTGAGCTGGTCCTCACACCTTTGTGTGAACAAGCTCCAACCTGTGCTTCTTTTTTGTTGATCCAGTCTTGAGAAACCTCACTTTCTCCTATTTTCCAAGCATACAATGCTCACAAAAATCTAGATCTATCAAATTTGAAAGCTTACCTTTTGACTTAAGAACATGCATTCCCTTCTCACTCATGTGATCAAGCCTACAGAGCCACATCTTTGCATCTACATCTGAAGTAGATAAAATAGAAGGAGAATCAGTAATACAAGTAGATAGATAAAGTGTACCTACTTTCTTACCTCTTGCTAATACAAGTGCACCCTTGGAAACTTTCCAAGATTCAGCTGTGAGAGTTACTGTGCAACCCTCATCACCCAACTTTTCTGCAAAAATTAGATTCCTCTTCAGGATGGGTACATGCATGACATCCTTCAACACCCATGTGTTGCCATTCTACAATTTTAGCTGCACTTTTCTTTTGCCAACAATTTTACAAGGCTCACCATCCCCTAAATAAATTTTTCCAAAGTCTCCATGGACATAATCATGAAAAAATTCTCTATTTGGGGTTGCATGAAAAGAAGCACCAAAATCTAAAACCCTTGATTCTACCTAACTATCCAAAAAAACTATAAGAGCATCCTGTGCAACAATACCTGTAACATCTGCTTCTTCATTCTGATCTTCTTTCAACCAACAATCTTTTTTTGCATGTCTTTTCTTTCCATAATTCCAGCAGGTGATACTTCCATTTTTGGATTTGGATCTACTGCCTATCTTTGACCTTGATTTCCCTTGCTTGCCCTTCTCTCTTTGCCATCCCTTGCTTTCAACACTTAAAGCATTACTTGATGTTTCTCCTATGCTTTTCCTACAAATTGCTTCATTCAAGATTACACTAACAACATCATCAACTTTCAAGATATTTGAAGTAGATGCAGTATTACTAACTACCATTACCAAGCTATCCCAACTTTCAGGTAAAGAGCATAAAATTAAGAGATCCTTAATTTCATCATCAAAAACTATTTTGACTAAAATTAACTGATTTACTAAACCATGGAAATTACTAAGATGACTATATACCGATCCACCTTCCTGAATTTGCAAATTAAATAATTGCTTCATAAGAAATACCTTATTCGAAGCTGAGGATTTTTCATATAAATTTGCCAAAAATTCCATTAACTCTACCATTGTCTTTGCCTGTGATAAGTTGGAAATCACAGATGATGCCAGGCTCAACCTTATAGATCCTAGAGCCTTTCTATCAAGAACATTCCATTCTTCATCTTGCATATATGTGGGCTTACTTGAAACCCCACCCAATGGTAAGTACATATCTTTTTGATACAGATAATCTTCTATCTGCATCCTCCATAATTGATAATTCTTGCCATTGAATTTCTCTATTCTTAGTTTGCTTTCTTCTACCATTGCTTTACTCCAACTCAAACAAAAACCCCTGTGAGTGACCTGTAATCAACAAACACTAACCCGCTCTACCACTTGTTAGTGATCCTAGCTCTGATACCAATTATTAGTGAACCAAGCTTTGATACCAATTGTTAGCAACCTCCTTAGAGTAAAATTAATTTACCTTTGTATAATCAACTAAACACAGAATTAAACCAGAAGTGATAAGTAACTAGAAATCAAAAACAACAAAGAATAGGAGATACGAGAAACAATACAAACTGTATTACACTCTTCCCAGAAGGAAATACAATGAAGAAATCTCACTCTTCTCACACCTCTTGGGTGAACAGTAATTCTCCCTCAAGAGTTCTCTCGCTCTCTCAATTACAATCAACAATCAACTCAATAACCAAGTTGTTGTTCCCTCCATGTGACAATCAACACAACTATTGTTGCCTACTCTCAGCAGATCTTCTTGATCTTGCACCCTACACATCTAATTGATCTTACTTACATTACAATATAGCCCCATGGGTCTCTTAAATAGATCTCAAACCAAACAATAATTAGAAATGCATACTCAAGACTAAAATTAGTCTTTACATGCAAACTAATTGTTCGTCTAAAATTAGAACAGTTCTGGAATGCACAGACGACCGACATCAGTCTCTGTCTATCTGGAGATGACCAATGTTAGTTCTTATCTAACTAATGCTAGCTGATGCATAACTGATGTCAATTACTATGTAGCTAAACATAACCGACATCAATTGGCCTAACCGATGTCAATTATTGTGTCACTCAACAACCTCCACCATTTGCATAATAGTGAAGCTTTTAGCTCCACAACTTAATAGTTTGTGCAACACTTTTCTTATAATCTTGAACATGAGATTTCATCGGTTGACTTAACACAAGCAAAATAAAAGGTTGGTGAAAGTTTTACAAGTTATCTATAGTGATGGAGAGCCCTTACAAATTAATTCACCCATAGTTTACCAGATAAACAATTAGCTACTATGTTTACTAAAAATTTGCACAGTGAGATAGCTTATCATCTGGAACTACAATGTGCACATATTTTCAAGGACATCATCGACAAAGGCTTGTTGATTGATGAGCCCTTATTAATAAAGGGATCATCAAGCTTATATTAACAAATCAAAATCAAGGTATGAATCAGGGAAGTGGGAAAAACCAAAATCCAATCCAAGCATAAGCATCATAACCAACACAGGCCAATAACCAAGATAGATCAAAGTAATTCAACCATAATAAGAATGTTGTGGGTAATGGAGTAACTGAGTCACGTCATGTTCAAATAGTGCAAACATCATCTACACCACATTATTATCTTAATCATACCTAATAACCTCTCCAACCAATGCCATAAGCACAACAATCAAGACCCATGCAACAAATGTAGAAACCTTTACCATTACAAACCCCTCCTCAAAGGAGAACTATGCCTTCACGTCGTGTCTTTAGTGACCTAAGAGAGCCTATTAAATCTGTATTTCAAAAACTTACCATTGCTAATCTAATTAGTTGCCCTATACCAAATCATTATCCACAAGGTATTCCTTATCCTGAATGGTACCATGAAATGAATTCTATGAATATCATCAGGTCAATAGGCATAATCTATGAAGATGTGTGCAAATCAAGCATTTGATTGAGAATATGTTGAGAATGGGGAGATAACACTAGATAATGGTGCTTCCACCTCCAATAAAACTCTTAGGATTTATCAAAACTACTTTCCCTAGCATAACACATAGCAACAACATAACAATTAGCAACAACAACAACAATGGTCAGTGCAACAAAAAAATCAATAGTATCAAAATCAAAGGCAAAACTAGTAAAATCAATAGTAGAACCCACAACATTAGAACAATGGATAAAACCAAGGTAGAAATGATAATAACCAACAAACCACCATGTAGTTTCATATGACTACAATAGGGTTGTAGGTTATATTGTAAGGCGTAGCGTTAATACCATCTCCACTAATCTTAGATTGAGCAGTAATCAATCTACACCATTGATAAACAATACCACTCAAATAAATTACATAGATAATCCTTATTTGACATGAGACTACACATAGGCAAATCAAGAAATTGAGACTTCCACTTTTGGACCTTATATCGATAACTCACCTTTTCCATGTGACCACATACAAGTGTACTAGCAATCGAGACTTATCTTATCTGGTCCTACACTATTCCTAAAATTTATTATCAATTATAGTCCAACATCTAATCTTGATTATGTAATCACAACTTGAAAGTCAAAGATTATTATCTCAGGCCTACAACCATCTGCCACTTTTCCTACCATTCAACCTTGAAACAAACCATTCACCAATGATGAAGACAAGAAGTTTGATATTGTGGAACAATTATAGAAGACACTAGCATAAATTTCTATTTTATATTTACATCAAACGTCAACAATCCATAAAAACATTTTGAATGAAATTTTAACCTAATCCACTATTGCCAGTGACATATCCCCAAATAAATTTCAAGCTTTGGTTGGACACCTAGCTCCAGCCCAATAAGTCACGTTCAACCAAAGTGATATGTCTTCCCTTAGCCCACTCCATAATAATCCATTATACATATAAGTTTATATAAAGTGGCATAAAGTGAAATGTGTCCTTATAGACAATGGATCAAGCCTCAACATAGTGTATCTAAAGCTCATCAAGCTTCTTGGGTACACAATGGCAGATCTCCAGCTAGAAATGATAATTATCAAAGCCTATGATAATCAAAAAAGAGAATCACAAGGCACCATTAACTTACCAATTATCATCAAGATTTTGACCCATGATACACTTTACCATGTGTTTGATCTTGGGTTGTCATATAATATGCTTTTAAGAAGGCCTTGGTTCCATGAGATTCTTGTAGTCCCATCAACACTACACCAATGTATTAAGTTCTCTCACTCAGGGATGGAAGTGAATATTCCAAGAGATTTACACCCATATGAACATTGTAAACATCTTAAGGCCAACTTTCAAAGCTACAATTACTAATACGGCATGAATCCTAGTTCCAAGTAGGATAAAAGAAAGGCCATACTTATTTATCCTCCATAGGATAATTACGTAGATCCTAATACCTTGGATTCCCTTTCCCACATGCCACCTCCTGAATCTTTCAATCATTTCACCATTTCAGATAATGGCCCAGGGGAATATGTGACGCATGATACCTTTCATATTTCCAATATTCCTCAGAATCCAAAGACCTTTGGATGACCTAAAAATACCTCGCACGTGTATTTTCAACAAAGGAATAAAGATAAGGGACCTTTCATATTTGTACCAGCATTTGGCCTAGTATCAGACCCTCTTGAAGGGGATGAATCATGGTTGTATAGTGACAACCAATTTAATTTTTATAAAAATACAAAGTATCATAATCCCAATAGGGTCATGGAGTATCAAGATTATGAAGGAAGAGGCCTCAGACCAAATCAACAAGGAACTATTGAGCCTATTTCCATGACTAAGTACAAAAGACCTTATGGACTTGGATTTAAACCACCTAGAGGTGACCCCACATATCTTATTCGAGTTTCATCACCAGTGGCTAGTGATGATGATGCCAAAAATGAAGTAGATTCCTATCATATCCTCACCTTTGATGACCTAGTTGAGATTAACCTATTCAATAACAATACCATTTGTACCCTTACCCCAGTCATTCATCACAACCCATTGCCATTATACTATCCCCAACTGATAGATTGGGACCAATAAGAATCTAATTTATCAATTGATGAGTTTCAAAATGATGAGGCATTTTGTGACTTTTTAAGCCTTAGAGACAATGTTCTATTTGGAGATCATAAATTAGGATTCTCAATTACATTGGATCCAGAAGCCTATTTTAGAGAGCGGGTGAACACCCTTAGCCAAAAACAAATAAATAAAACATTGAGGTCCCAAAGTGAAAACCTCTTTGAGGTGCTTTCTTACTAGGGAAAAAGTAAAGATAAAGGCTAGTCTAGTGGTGAAAACCTATTTTAGGTGCCATTAAATGGGGGTGTTTATTCTTCTTCAAATTTAGATCATGAGACTACCAACGATGAACTTACCTATGGATCTAAGTTCAGTTTTGAGCAACAATAAGTGTTTGATCAAATTCTTCAAGAATTTATAACTATTTTTGTCACATTGCCAACTCTCCCTTTAGGGGACTCAGATTCATAATGCCTAAGCGATGTTGAAGATCAAATCCTAACAGAGGACCCTGGTATAGTCCAATCATTCAAGTTTTTACCTACTATCCTAGAAGATGGTTTGATCCTTCCCATTGAAGATACAATAGAGGTAAACATCGAAACTCCAACAGATCCAAAATGGATAAAATTAGGCATGTCCCTCACTGAGAAGGAATGTGAAGTATTTACAACTCTATTGAGAGAATTTGTAGGTGTCTTTGCATGAGCTTATTCTAACATGCCAGGTTTGGACCTCACCTTGGTTCTACACCAACTTGTGGTCAATCTTGATGCCAAACTGATGAAAGAAAAGTTGCATAAGATACATCCTCGTATTATTGTCTTGGTAAAGAAAGAGTTGAAAAAAATCTTAGAAGTAGGATGTATTCGGTCTATTGACTACTCAGAATGGATATCTAATGTTGTGCTTATTAAAAAAAAGCTTAAAGGAATCTAAATCTATAATAATTTTTGAGACATAAACAAAGCTTGTTCTAATGATGACTTTCCCTTACCTAATATTGACATGATCATTGACTCCATAGTAGGTTATGAAATGCTTTCAGTCATGGGTGGATTTTCAAGATATAACCAGATTAGAATACCACCAAAAAACTAATATAAAATAGTGTTCACCACTCCATGGGGAATAATTTGTTATCAGTTAATGTCATTCGGTCTTAAGAATGATGGAGCTACATATCAAAGGCCCATGACTATCATATTCCATGATATGATGCATGATATTGTTGAAGACTATGTCGATGACATATTAGGAAAATCCAAGTACAGAGCTGGCCATCCAACAGTGTTGCATAGGATATTTGAAAGACTAAGGGAGTACAAAGTTGGACTCAATCTAAATAAATGTGTTTTTGGAGTAACCTCAATAAAATTACTTGGCTTCATTATGTCTCGCAGGGGCATTGAAGTTGATCTAGCTAAAGTCCATTTTATAATTAAGATGCTACCACCAACCAATTTGAAACAACTTCATAGTTTGCAAGGTAAGATCCAGTCAATCTGATGCTTCATCTCTCAGCTAGTAGATAAGTGTCATCCATTCACACATCTTTTGAAGAAGGGAGTTGCATTTCACTAGGATGACCATTGTCAAATAGATTTTCAACAACTCAAGGACTATCTAGTTAATCCACCTATTTTGTTACGTCCTATGCTAAGAAGGTCATTCTTGTTGTATCTATCATCTACTGACAATGCCTTGGCGGCACTTTTGGCTTGACATGATAACAATGGAAAAGAGTATGTAGTATACTACTTAATTCGTACCTTGGTCACATATAAACACAACTATGCACCTATTTAAAAAGCTTGTCTAGCCATGGTCTTTGTAGCTCAAAAGCTATGCCATTACATGTTGAACAATAAGACCATGGTCATATAAAAGTAAATCCACTCAAGTATCTACTATCTAAAATAGTTTTACAATGGCCAAATGGATCATGCTTATTAGTGAGTTTGACATGGAGTATGTCAATCAGAAGGCAATCAAGGGATAGGTTCTTACAAATCAACTTGTTGAAGCACCCCTTGCAGACATAAAGCCACTCACATTTCATTTTCCTGATGAATCCATAATGACTATCATTGACACACCTCTTGAGGAGAAGTACTAGAAGCTATATTTTGATGGTTCATTTACTAAACATGAATCAAAGGTAGGCCTCTTATTTATTACACCACAAGGGGATCTAATCCCTAAATCATTCAAAGTCAATTTTCCTTATACAAAAAACATGGTCAAGTATGAAGCACTTGTTGTAGGACTTTGATAGGCAATACAATGGAATATATCTCATCTAAAGGTTTATGGTGATTCTTAGTTAATCATTAATCAAGTCATAGAACATTTTTAGACCAAAGATGAGAAGTTGGTTCCATATAAGGCTATGGTCGATACCCTAAAGCAACAAATTATTAACATTCAGTTTGAGCATATACCAAGGGCTAGTAATATAACTACAAATGCCATGGTTACTATTATCTCTCTAATTTGATAAATAGACAAAGCTAGAGAATACCAATTTCTTGTTGAGAATTTATTTGTACCAGCCCATGAACCTTCAACTGTTACAATGATTTGTGATATTATTGGTCTTAATTCTATTTGGTACTCAAATCTTTACAACTACCTTCATGATCAAGTTCTACCACCTAAACTATCTTGAAAATAAACCAAAGCCTTTATCGATCACTCTATTCATTATACTCTACTTGGATCCAGCGTTTACCATCGTAGTTTTGATGGAACTCTGCTTCATTATTTAACTTTGGCAGAGTCTATACTAGCATTAAGAGAAGTTCATGAAGGAGTATGTGGAGTTCATTCTAGCAGCATAGTCCTATCCAAAAAGCTCTTGTGTATAGATTATTATTGGCCCATGATAGATACAGATGTAATTGCATATATAAATAAGTGTGACAAATGTCAATGATAGGCTAATATAATTCATGCCACAGCACAAACTCTAAAACCGATGTTGATACCATGTCCATTTTCTACATGGGGACTTGACCTCATTGGAAAAATCAACCCCACTTCATTTGATTGCCATAAACATATCCTTACCGCCACTGAGTATTTCACTAAATGGGTTGAAGCTATACCCACCACTTACGTGACTAGGAAGGAAATTTACAAATTCATCTTTAACCATCTCATTTGCCACTATGATATCCCCTCTGACATTATATCTGATAATGGAAGATAATTCAAGAACAAGTATGTATACCAGCTATGTACCAAATATAACATCACACAACATTTTTCTATAAGATATTACCCTCAAGGTAATGGCCAGGTTGAAGCATTGAACAACCATTGTCAATATTCTCAAAAAGATTGTCAATGATGTTGATCATGATTGGCACCCACAAATATTCCTTGCCCTTTGGGCATATCATACCAATCACCATACCCCCACAAAAGCCACTCCATATTCACTTATTTATGGTACAAAATCCATCCTTCCCATTGAGGTTGAGTTGCCTTCACTACATATAACTTTCAATTATGTCCTAGATGATCATGACTATCAAGTAACTCACCTGCAAGAGCTAAACCTACTTGATAAAAATTGCACAGCTTCTCTCAACATTCTTTATGCATATCAAAATCAACTCAAAGGCTACTATAATCGACGTGTCAAGTATAGATTATTTAAACATGGTGATCTTATTCTTAAAGAAAACTAAAAGAATACCATAGCTAAAAAGAAGCATAAAGCTAAATTCAAACCAAATTAGATATGGCCTTTTATCATTACTACATATTATGGATCAGGAGCATACAGGCTTGCCACACTAGATAGAGATGAACTTCCTAAGCCAATGAATATTATTCACCTCAAGCAGTCCTATGCTTGAGCACTAAGGTGTATTGTCTGTAAGGACCATTTCATGTTATGCCATTTTATCACTATTCCTCTTTGTATAAGTATCATTCTTATCATTCCTTTTATCCCTTCCATCTATTTTACCATTCTATTCTATCGACCAAGTGTGTTCTAAAGCCTAGCCCATTTGACCTTGGTTTTTTTCCATTCATTGCACATTTTTAGCATCAAGGAATCTGATCAATTTCATTAGTTTTTTACATTACTTTAGATAAAGATCATATTTTGGAGCATTATGATAGAAGTTTCAGCAAGTGCATCCTTCATTTATTATTCCTTTCTTATCACTGATCTTGCTACTAATTATTATTGCCTTTGGGTAAATTAGTACCATTGATTTATGCCATTATGTCCTAGCTATAATTGCCTATGGGAAAACTATGGATAACATCTGTTTATTGAGCCTTGACATACCAACTTGCCACTTCTTATGCCATACTATGCCTTTTTACCAACTATGCTTGTTTTGTTGGAATTAACTGCTACACTAGTCAAATTTCTCTACTGTAAGGGCATAACTACAGTGACTTGAGGTCATCATAGATGAGTCTCTAGCTTATAAGAGCCTAGATGTCCAAGAAAATAGCTTTATCTGTAACAAATATAAACATCAACAAACCCTTAAGATCCAAGACAAAATCTTCCAGTGTGATTTATTTGCATTAGATAGAATGCTTGTAGATATTTTACTAGGTGGTGCCTTTATAGATAGATACTCACCTTATGGTTCTACCACAAAGAGTATTATGTTCACCATAGAAAATGAAAGGCTTAGAATTCCTCACCTCATTTATGCCATTGAACAATTTCCCAGCTCCATGACTCAAACTCCTAAAACAATAATCACTGTTGAAATACAAGCCATAGGTGAAAAGATCAAAGCCACTATCTATTCTGACAACCCTCAACAGTTTTGGTTAAAATCTATGCCTGAAATGGATATCAAAATCATTGAAGGCAAACATATGAAAATTGGGAATAAGATCCCAATACCAACACAGGATTATAATGATATGGAACTCCAGATCAAAGAACTGAAAAGTAATGGTTTTATTAAAAAATCAACCTCTCCTTATTGTTGCTATGCTTTCATGGTAAACAAGCATTCAGAGCAAAAAAGAGGAAAGAAAAGAATGGTCATCAATTATAGACCATTAAATGCCATTACTCAACCATTTCCATATCTAATTCCAGATAAAATTTATCTATTGGAGAAGGTAGCAACATGTAAATACCTCTCCCAATTTGATTGCAAATCAGTGTTTTATCATATCAGAGTCAAAGAAGTCGACAAAGAAAAGACAGCATTCAGCTACCCTTTCAGCCATTTCCAATGGATAGTAATGCCTTTTGGCTTGATGAATGCCCCTGCATTCTATCAGGCTCATATGGATAAGATTTTCCAAGGCACTTCTAACTTTATGTGTGTGTACATAGATGACATACTAATATTCAGTAATTCTCTTACTGACCATTTTGCACACCTCTCCAAATTCTTTGAATTGGCACAAAATGTAGGAATAGTTTTATCAGAAACAAAAATTTAGTTATGTAAAATTGAATGCAACTTTCTTGGAATGGTGGTCCAAGATTCAAAACTATAAATCCAACCACATATCAAAGAAAAGGTTATCAGTTTCCTAGAAAAACTTGACAAGCCCAAACTCCAAGCATTTTTGGGATTATTAAATTACTTGAATATATTTTATCGTAACTCTGGTGAAGACAGGTTTCTACTTCAAGAACTTCTCCAAAAGAAAAAAACATTCCAGTGGAAGGATGAGCATACGGCTGTAGTCCAAAAAATCAAATCTATGGTGGCATCACTTCCTAAACTTTACATCCCAAAATCTGATAAAATGCTTGTTTATATTGATGCCTCTGAAATAGCATGGGGAGGAGTACTTGTTTGTAATTATGACAATAAAGAATTCATTTGTGCATTCTCTAGTGGTGTTTTCAGTACTAATGTTCTCAAATGGATTTCTTCTGATAAAGAAATATGCGCTGTAAAGAAATGTCTTGAGAAGTTCATGTTAAAACTTCTCCATCTACCGCATTTTATTGTAAAAATTGATTGCACTAGATTTTTGACCTTTAAGGAAAAAGATCATGGTCAAAAAGATGGTCACGGTAAATATGTTAGATGGCAGGCTTTCTTTAACTAGTTTAACTTTTCAATAGAACATATTAAAGGTAGTGATAATATTATTGCAGATTAGCTCAGTCGTAATCCACCTGCCACACTCATGCATCAACCCATTCCTAGTTTCAATCTAACCAAAATATCTAATCAGGGATTTGCTTCTATGAATATTCTTATTCAAGAGCAAATCCTCCATGAAGGGTTGCATCTGAGGTATACCCAGATTTCTTATGCAGCAGGCCAAGATCTACAAATGTCTTTAGCAGCAACAATACAAGCAAACTACCATCAAAATATTGGTGTTATCTTCATAGAAAGATTAAATAGTGAAATCTTTTTTCACCGGTTCATTGAGCTACTAAAGTGTCCTTTGCGAACATGGCTAATAAAAATCTAGTCTCCACATAATAAACATCTATATAGATGGATAACAAGATACGATCCACACCATATTCATGAAGAGGAAAACCGTGATCAAGACATGGTCGTACATACGATCATAATAAGACAGCTAGAATGGGAATCTTACTTTTACATCAATCCTCCCTGTCATGCATGCAAAGCTGGACCCTAACACTGGCATCTCTCCAGTACATTGTAGCTAAGGTGTCTTTTTCAGCCAATAAGTGAAGATGACCTATTGACTGAAGTAGAAGCAATGTTGGACCCACCAAGCCAGACATTTTCATCTAGTGCATCTAACAGCATCACCCTGTAGATTAACTTTTACGTTGTAAAGTATGATGGGACATGACACCGCCTTGGCAAATATTCTAGGTAGGACCTCTAAAAATACAATAAATAAGCCTCTCAACCATAGAGTTTGCATCAAAAAAATTCTATGCTTTCTTAGAAGTCTAGTAGCCTTATTTCAAGAGTATGCTCTTCTCTTACCCTTTTCAAAGGATCCTGAGAATCATAAATTCAAACAAATGTTCATAGAGTGTATTAAATATTGTGTGATAATAGTGAAGTCATAGCCATTTAGCCCCTGCCTACTATCACAAGTTTTCTATAAAAGATTGTAAATTGGAGGAAGCATCTACTGACATAAAAAGATTGGCATCAGAGCAATCTTTTTATGTTAGTAGATGCTTCCTCCAATTTACAATCATTTATAGAAAACCCGCGACAATAGGTAGGGGCCAAATGGCTACAGATTCACTATTATCACACAATATTTATTACACTCTTATGAACACTTGTTCAAATTTTTGATTCTCAGGATCCTTCAAAAAGGGCAAGAGAAGAGCATACTCTTGAAATAAGGCTACTAGACTTCTAAGAAAGCTTAGAAATTTTTTGATGCACACTCTATGGTGGAGAGGCTTATTTATAGTATTTTGGGAGGTCCTACCTGGAATCTTTGCCAAAGTGATGTCATGTCCTATCATACTTTATATCGTAAAAGTTAATCTACAGGGAGATGTTGTTGGATGTGTTGGATGAAGACATCTGGCTTGGTGGGTCCAACATTGCTTCCGCTTCAGTCAGCAGGTCATCTTTGCTTATTGGATGAAAAAGACACCTTACCTGGAATATACTGGAGAGATTCCAGTGTTGGGGTCTAGCTTTGCATGCATGATAGTGAGGATTGATGTAAAAGTAAGATTCCTATTCCACCTGTCTTCTTATGATCATATGTACGACTGTGTCTTGATCATGGTTCTCCTCTTCATGAATACGGTGTGGACCATATCTTGTTATCCATCTATACAGATGTTCATTATGTGGAGACTAGATTTTTATTAGCCATTTCCACAAAAGACGCTTTAGTAGCTCAGTGAACTAGTGAAAAAGGAATTCACTATTTAATCTTTCTATAAAGATAACACTAGTATTTTGATGGCAGTTTGCTTGTATTATTGTTGCTGAAGAAATTTGTAGATCCTGGCCTGCTGCATAAGAAATTTGGGTATATCTCAAATGCAACCCTTCATGGAGGATTTGCTCTTGAACAAGAATATTCATAGAAGCGAATCCCTAATTATATATTAGGGTTAGATTGAAACCTGGAATGGGTTGATGCATGAGTGTGGTAGGTGGATTACGGATGAGCCAATCTGCAATAATATTATCAGTACCTTTAATATGTTCTACTAAAAAGTTGAACTAGTTAAAGAAAGCCTGCCATCTAACATATTTACCATAACCATCTTTCAAACCATGATCCTTTTCCTTAAAGGTCAAAAATCTAGTGCAATTAGTTTTTACAATAAAATGCGACAGATGGAGAAGTTTTAACATGAACTTCTCAAGACATTTCTTTATAGTGTAGATTTCTTTATTAGAAGAAATCCATTTGAGAACATCGGTACTGAAAACACCACTAGAGAATTCACAAATGAATTATGCCAAAGGGAGACAACCCTTTATGCCACTAGAGAATTCACAAATGGCATAAAGGGTTGTCTCCCTTTGGTTGATCTTTCTCCTTTAGGGTATCCTTGGGTCTGTAGTCGTGTGTCTCATTTGGGTATTTCATGGTGATGGCGAGACCAAGTTCCATGTGCTTCATATGATAGCTGTGAATTATCATGGTGTTGAGGTTGATATCATGGTCTTTACATGTTGGTAAGTGATTATTCCAAGTCATCAGCTAATGACTTGAGAGCATCTGCATCTTTGTTTTCTTTAAAGTCATCTTTGAGAAGATCATCTAGAATTGGTTCATAGATGTCATCCTGTAGGTAGAGATCTTTATCAGATTTAATGATATCCCACCATGTTGCTGCATTGGAAGTAAAAATAGCTTTGACTGTAGGATTTTTACAAGAGCACTGAGGAGCAATATGGCCAGGTTTGTGACAAATGTAGCAAATAGGCTACTTGGATAGAGGATGGGCAGTGTGACATTTCTTCAGGAAACACTTAGGAGGAGCATAGGAGTGCTTACGAAGAAAAGAGCGACGCTTGAAGGAGAGACACGTGTGACATTGCTTGCATTATTTATGAGACTGTACAAAAGGTCGATAGCTGAAAGGTGCTATTTCAAGAAACATGGGAGCGATTTGAGAGGCTTAATGCTTGGTGGCTTCTGGATAGATTTAGTCTCTGAGATTAATTGCATGGCCTGTTGTCTAGAAAAATCTATGACATCAGAGAGGGATAAATCCTTGATTGTTAGGCCTTTAAGATCAATATATGTGATGACTTTATCAATGAGATTATAAGGCAAAGCATGTAGAAATTTGATCTTAATTTCAGTAGAACCAAAGCTCTGGCATTCATATGTTAATTCTCTAAACTGCTTAGCAAATGCATCAAACTACTTTATATCACAAATCTCCATTTTAAGTAATCATTTCTTGGATTCCAGTTCTCTATTTCCAATTGGAAGAGAAAAATCATTTATTAATAAATGAAATAGGGTAGTTAAGGGATCAGGTTGATGGTGGACACATGCATTTTGTTGTTCTTCTGTCATAGAATCCCACCATTTAGTAACAATTCCCCAAAAGAATTTTGAGGCAAATATAGTATTACCAACTGGATCTAAATGAAATTTTACTGATATGACCCTCATGGAGTTACACCAGGCAAAAATCTCATTTAATGGATTTAACAAACATCAATCTTGAGATACTAGGGCTGTAGTTAGACATGTGTCTGTTGCATCAATGATGTACTGGGGTGTTTTTTATGAGGTTTGAAACTAGTACAAAATTAACCTCATAAGTTAAGGCAGGAGGTCGTGCCTCTGCTTCCTGATCTTACTTGACTAACCAGTCAAGACTATCTGTTAATGCTGCAAGATTTGTGTCAATAGAAGACAATTGATTTTGCATATTTGTACAAATCTGATTTTTATTGTCTTCAACAATAGTTAGTTTATCTAAACTATTCTTGATGTATAAAACATCTTTACAAAGGTCATCTATATTTTCAAAGAGATGAGAATTAAATCTAGACACATAATTTCTATGTTTGAACTCATTTGATGGTTCAACATCTCCTTGGAATGCTGCAAAAAAATATTGTACAAGTCCTTCAGCTTGCTTATACATTCCTTTATGTGGAGGCCACCTTCCACCTCTATACAAACTGACCTTATGTTCTGTATAGAATTTTAAATTATCTTCTCTAAGAAGATTCATTAATGTACAAGGTAACTGATCCTTTGGATCAAGTCCTTGGTTAATTTCTTCATCTTCAATCAAGATGTGACATGTCTTTACAGCTCTTCGAGAGGAAGAGGTTGAGGGTCTGGATGGTGAAAGAATAGAATAATTTACAGACAAAGATCTAGGAAGAATATTTACAGTTCTATCATCACTCTTATGTACTGAGGCTTGACCTTTCATTTTAGGAGAAACATTTTTCAACCAGTCAAGTTTCCAATTAGAAGGTATTTCAACAAACTCTATATGGCCTTTCTAAAGTTGGATAGTACCATTAAGTCTTTTGGCATATGGCAGATTTTCAAGGATCTTTGGGTGGTTCATATTGGTCATGCTATACACAACAGAGATATTTATAGAGGCATACTTAAATTCTCCAAACATATATAAACCAAAAAGGGAGGTGAATAATCCCTAACAATCTAAAGAACCAAATTTTACTTCTTTACATCTTTTGTCACAGACTGCAACAGAGAGATTTGGACAAAACTCAAAATAAATAACTTCATCATTTAAACGACCAAGGCTTGATATTTGACAGGCATGTTTAAAGCTAACTTGGCTTGTCTCACACAAAGCTAAATATATAACAAGTTTAATATTACTAGGAATCAATGGAGTTATGTGGATTCTTATAAGACCAAAGTGTACAAATTTTACATCTTCATGGGACCTGATATAATTTATTTCAAGTTCAAGTAGTAAAGATAATAAATTTGTCTAGAAATTTCTATTGGGCTTATAGCTGAGAGTTAATTCTATAGATTTGATTCTAGGCTTTACAAATGAAAAATAAGTAGACTTATACACAAAATTGGACTTAAGAAGTTTAGACTTCTTATAAACTTGTGAAGCTTTTATAGTCAGGGGTTTGTACAGGCTATTTTCTTTTTCAAGGTTTTCTTCAGTAACTTCAATATTGGGGCAGTCAGATAATGGTTTTGGGATAAACAGAGGAAGTTCATATACTCCTTCTAGTTTGGATTCATTCATGATTTCTACCATGGATGACATCTGGGATCTACCAAATTCCATTGTAGAGAGATTGGTATCAGAGCCTCTCAAGTACTACTGTAATATTTGTAACAATTTCTTGTTACTGACTTTTGAGTTTCTTTGCTTTGAAAAATTCTTTGAAAAAGTTATTGCATTGAGTCCCTAGCCATTATTACATTGTCATAGGCCCTTTTTACTCTACCCCTTTGTTTCTCTTACCAAAATTTTCTCGCTTATCATACTCTAGGACTATGTAGGCAACACTTGATACTTATTACCCTTTCTACCATACTCTCATCATTTTGTGAGCAACCTAAGTTTGAATGCTCTCATTATTTTATGAGCAACCTAAGTTTGAATGCTCTCATCATTTTGTGAGCAACGTATGTTTAAACGTTCTCACCATTTTGTGAGCAACCTAAGTTTGAATGCTTTCACCATTTTGTGAGCAACCTAAGTTTAAACACTTTTACCATTTTGTGAGCTTGAACTATTTAGTGTCTCATCATTCTTGATCAAGTTGAGATACTTCAAAAATTCCAAAAACATTTATAAAATCATTAACAAAAACCAAAAACACTAACCACTTCTTTGCCTTAAGGATTCTGGGAACCCTTACTAAGTTACAAGAAAACTCACTTGTTTCTTACTTTCCCCATCCTTTTTTGCCTTTTGATCTCATGCACTTGCCATTTTTCAAGACCATCCTTATTCTTTTATCACATCCATTCTATTTTTTTTCATTAGTTATCACATTCTTCCCATTCCTTGAGAGAACTACATTTGGCCTAAAAAAATTTATTGGATATTACATCCATGGAACTATGTAGGTAGCATCCACTTGCCTAGTGCATATGGAGACAACTTGACCACCCCATTTTTTTTTCTTTTATTCCCCTATTTTGTTCATTTTTTAAGTTGTCACCTATTTTATAGGGGCAAGGTTTGTATGGTTTCTATTGCATTGTTTGTTTGTTTGTTTGTCTCTACTTGTTTTGTTTGTTTGTCTACTTATTTATTTACTTTCAACACTATTTCCTTGATTCAGTTTATGTGTGTTCATTGGGTGATTTCTTGCCCACACTTATACTCAAATCTATCCATATTCATATGTTTACATTGTCATCATGGTTTCTATCATTGGTGCATTATTTTATAATGAGTATTAGATTGCAAGAGTTAGTCCTTATGCATAATTAGGCCAAGTCTTCATGATGTTATACCATGATGCCTATCGACATGTGTTATAATAAACTTCAGCTTCAAGAAGTCTATTGAGCAATGGTGGCATCAACATCTCTTCAGCACCAACATCTCGATTCAATCACAATCATACCCTAAATAGAGTAATTAACCATGAAAGAATTTCATTGTTTATTAGTTTGAATGAGCATCTCCCTACTAGTAGGTTGTTTCAATTCATCATTACCTTATGTGTTAAGTTATCATCATCCTCGACCAAGTTTGTCATGTTTTCCATATTTAGGGTCTAATGATTATAACCACCTATGGACAAATCATTGCACACCATCCCACTTGTATTTCTCAATGATTATAACCACCTTTGGGTAAATCATTATTTTGTCACCACTTTACATTTTCCATCCATACAAGGGCACATTATTATCTTATTTGTCTGTCCTAACTAGGGTAGCTCATTTTCAGTGATTTTGATTACTTTTTCAAAATCATTGTGTTTTCACCCCATCATCTTTCCTTTATTTGGTTCCCTTGTTTCAATTATTTATTTTTGAGGGAGCATTTACTGAATTACTTGTCCTAAACATTCCCTCGAGGGGGTCTCATATAGTTAGTTTATCATCATTGTAGTTGTTCATCATACAGTTAGTTTATCATCATTGTAGTTGTTCATCATATAGTTAGTTTATCATCATTGTAGTTGTAGGCATATCAAACCTTTTCATTCTTTGAGAATACATTACTATGCTTATAGCTTGCAATGCCTTCCCAAACAAGGGCAAACTATAGACACCTAAATCTGGCCACCAATGACCTCCAACTAGGCTTTTGACCAATTTCCACCTAAAATGCACAATTTAGCCTCAAAACACTAAAACACACTAAATGATGTGAAACTGACATATTCAAGTGTTAATTTTGGCTAGAGTATCATTAAATGGGATAATGCAATTTGTGGGACAACTAACTTTGATCAGATCATTTCGAGTCAAAATGCCAATTTTGCACCTAGGTGCTCTAGATTGCTCTTTCCTATCAGATCTCTTGCACAAGATGCATGCCTTTGTCATTTTTTGTTGATAACATCCTAAATTGGATAATGGATCCAACGTATCTAGCATTGAATTCTAATTCCAATCCAGTCAAACTTTGGACCAATAACAAGGCATTCTAATTAATTTGAGTAATTTGTGCACAAAGTGCTTAATCGTGATTAGAGCTAATTAATCCAAGTTAGAGCCTAATTAAGAATTCCTTGGAAAATTGTTGAATACTTATTTTTAGAAATTAATGTTGAATATTTTCATCATCAGGTGATCTCATTTCTTAGGAAGACATCCCTAGGCCATAAATGCCATAAATATCAAGATTCATGTCTCTCATGCCTCATCAAATCCCTCTATGCCTCTTAATTACTCCTCTATCCCAAATATTGATGAGCTTATTTATCAATTTTAATTGCATAATTGGATTAATCCTTAGCCACACATCTCAATCTTGAGATGGGTGGTTTAGGTTGATTCTAGCCTTTTTCAAAAATCTACAAATAGAGAGGCCATAAACATCATTTCTAAGTCTTGAAATTGCAAAGTTATAATGTGTTGTGTTGGGTGAATATTTTGTCAGCCAGTTAACTGGTGACCAAAATAGTTCCTATCACCACAGCATAGGGAGATCAGTCGGCCAGGTGTGCAGCTTTACTACATTAGCCAGAGACAAATCTCTCCTCTCATCAAGGGGAGGTTTCCTATAGATATGCAGGAGATGCAGGAGGCTATATACTATCTATATATATATATATATATATATATATATATATATATATATATATATATATGCAAAAAATAAGACACAGGGGGTAGGACAAACCATCCATCTCTCTTCTTTCAGAGATGATGCTGACAAACAGAGGAGAAATATTAGGTGATGGGAAAGGTTCTTCTCTTCTTTCAGAAGCAACTTTTAGCCAAGAGCCAGATTCCTTCCTAAATAGTAGAAATCTTGGTGAGGCAACAGAAGGCACTTCTCTTCTTTCAGAAGTGCATGTTCTTGCAAATAGTAGGACTCTTTATGGTAGCAAGTAACTAGTAACAGGGGTGCTGAGTGACTAGCAACCTGAGAGAGAAAGACACGAAGAACAATGGGGGCACAAAGTCATCCCAAGGCTCTTTACACAAGAAAGGAAAATGCAAACACACTGAAGGTACTTATGGGGGCACAAAGTCTCTCCACAGTGGGCCTTCAGGACACCTTCCCACTCACCTCCACTAGTTCTACTTACCAAATTAAATGAATAAGGACATGTCTAGATGACACAAGTCAGAATAGTACAAAGTCTGGAAAAACCTCCTTTCTCATTCAAATAACAAGGAAAATGAAATTACAACCTGAGCTCAAAGTCTCAGTAATGCCTTTCAAAATGGGCAGAGTTTCGCTTCTTGGTAAGGGGAAGATCTCCCCTGTAACAAATGAGAGATTACAATATATAGCGCTCTAAGAAAGACTTGGGCACTTGTTTTCCATAGAATGGCCCATGTTGTGCATTCAATGCCTTGAATGCATTTTTAGGTTTGTCAAAGGACTTCATTGAAAATAAGGCAACTGTCTTAACTATGGCATGTCATTTCATCCCATATGTCTTCTCTTGAGTCTGGATCATCTGGTCTATCCCCTCTGATGTCTACGTAGCTATCCATTCGTCTTTACTTCATGGAAGAAAATAGGCCATGTCCTTGGTTTGGTGCACTCAAAAGTCTACTCCATCCAATGTTTCACCTACTGGAAATAACTCCTGCACAAACATTTTGGGCTTTTTCTTCTTTATGCTTTTGTCTTTTCTAGCTTTGTCTCTTCCTGAAATTTAAGCTCTCGGGGCTATGTTCCTAGCTTTACTGGCTCTTTACGTTCCTTCTCTTAGCAGTTCTCCCCTTTGGCATTTTGGCCTTTGAATGCATTTGGTAATTCCTTCGGCTTTGTCATTTGATCTTTCCCCACCTGCCCTTCAGGGCCTTGAGAAATGTCTGCTTCCTTTGGCAAGAGCCTCCCACAAGGGTACCTACCCTTCGAGATCCTTCAAGCAGCCTTCGGGCTTTATTTCCTTTGGTGGACTTTTGTTGGTTTCTTTCCTTCGTGTTGTTTCTTCCGTCGAGCTTTTGTCTTTACTTTGGGCTTTTGAACAAATTCGAAAGAATTTTGTCTTTTCTTTGACCTTCAAACCAATGTTGCCTGCCCTCCACAAGGGCACTTGCCTCTTTGGCTTTGGGGCAGCCCCTTGAACCTACTGTTTGAACCAATCAATTGAACCAACTTTGGTTCAACAATTCAATGGTCCAATCGATTCATTCTTCATTATTTGGCTAAGTGTTGAACCCATTTCTTTCCTACAAAGTCCGTAGAAACCAACCTTGAGAGTATGTAGATTTGAGCCTGCCTGTACAGTTCGTAGATTTCTAGAAAGCTTGAAAAGTGAACCTAAATGCTCAGAACAATTTTTTGAAAGGGGAAGAGAGGATTTTGGTCTGTAGGACCAAAATAGTTCAAATGTTTTCCCAAAATTGAGTGATATTTTTGGGGGACATGTTGTTCCCCAAAAATGTCACTCATTTTTGGGACAACATTTGAACTATTTTGGTCCAACAGACCAAAATCCTCTCTCCCCTCCTCAAAAATTGTTTTGAGCATTCAAACTCTTCATTATTCAAGATTTTTTAGATTTCTATGGACTCTGCAGGCTTAAATCTACGGACTCTATAGGCTTGAATCTACAGACTCATTTCTACAGACTCTGCAGGCTTAAATCTATGAACTCATTTCTACCAATTCATTTCTATGGACTCCACCAGTTCTACAAGCTCATTTCTATAGACTTTGCAAGATAGTTTCTACGGACTCTGCAGGAGAGAAACAGGTTCAACACTTAGCCATTTTTTCTATCGTGAAGAAACAATGGAAACTGCCAAGTGTCAATATCCGCATGAATCCAAGTGAGTCCCAAGTGTTTCTATAGTATTTCTAAAGCTTAGTGGAAGTCACCACATGTCATCTTCTATGGGACTCTCAAAAGGCATCCAAAGCCTCTATAAGTTAAGCGAATGCTACCATGAGTCCTCGCCTATTTCACAGTGGATGCTACCATGTGTTACCTGTTGAGATCGGCAAAAAATCAACTAAGGCAAAGCCAAAGGAAAAAGTGCCCTTGTGGAGGGCAATGAACCAAGTCGAGTGCCCTTGTGGAGGGCAGTGAGCAAAGGCAGACATAGGGAATTCCTTCAAAAAAGTTCCCATGACAAAATGGTTAAGGAAAAAATCCTTCAAACTTTTTGTTCAAAGGAATTCACCTGGGAAGAAAGCCTGACAGAAAACCCACCAAGGAAATAAAAGCCCAAAGGCCACCTGAAAGATCCCAAAGGGTAGGTAACCTTGCAGGAGGCTCTCACTAGGGAAAGTGGACTATTTCTCAAGACCCAGAAGGGTAAGTTCCCTCTGAGAAAGATCAAACCTCAAGTTGTAGCAAAATGTGCCACGTGTCCCTCATAAAGTTGCAGTGAAAGCCGCCACGTGTCCCTTATAAAATTGTAGCAAAAGCTGCCACGTGTTGTCTGCTAAGACACAGTTTTTAGTAACTTTCAAAGTGGTGGAACATGCCACGTGCCATCCACAAAGCTTGGTGGAGGCCACCAAGCAGTAACATCTATAGCTTCTTCCTTTTATTTTGTAAGGACTGTGGTGGGTCCCGGGTGAGTGGCTAAACTCGAGCAGAATGCACCATGTGTCATCATTTGCATGAATCCAAAAGAGTCTCGAATGTTTTTATAGTGTTTCTATGAGCTCAATGGAAGCCACCATGTGTCATCCTTTGCAAGATTCTCAAAAGACATCTAAAGCCTCTATAAGTTAAGTGGAAGCCACCACGTGTCCCTCATAAAGTTGCAGTGGAATGTGCCACATGTCCTCACTTGTTTCATAGTGGAAGGCACCACATGTCACTTGTTGAGATTAACAAAAAGCAGCCTCAAGCAAAGAAAGAGGTAATGACATATGATTTCAAAGGAAGCTTCAAAGGTTCAATCAATCAGTTCAAGCAGTCGATTCAAAGGAGTGCCCCAAAGCCCACAGGCCAAAGTACCCTTACGGAGGGCAGGTGATGAGCAAAATAGACCTTTCTCAAAGCTTGAAAGATGAACCAATGAACTAATTAAACCTTGAACCAAATTGGTTCAATGGTTCAAAGGTTCATCGGTTTAATGGTTCAAAGGAAGCTCCAGACAAAGAGCAATAAAGTGATTGAACCGTTGAACCATTGAACCTTGAACCAAAATGGTTCAATGGTTCAAAGGTTCAACATGGATAGTTCAAAGGAGTGTCCCAAAGGTGAAAGAATAAGTGCCCTTGTGGAGGGCAGTGAACTAAGGACAGGTACCCTTGTAGAGGGCAAAAAACATTGGTTCAAAGATTAAAGAAAGCACCAGACAAAGGGATGGTTCAATCAAAGACCAAAAAAATGATTGAACCAAGAAAGCGATTGAACCAGAGAAGCAATTAAACCATTGACATCCCTACGGATGTCAAATTTAAGATAATGAAATATCCATTGATTTTCAAATATGGCACAGATCCTGTGAACAAATTCAGTGACAGGCTAAAGAGATAGCCCGAGAGCTCAGATTGCACAGATAAGGATGAAATACAGCAAGGAGAGGGGGAATGATGGAGAAAGATCATAAATATCTATGCATAGGATATGTTTCTAGAAGGTAAAGTAGCCCATCAGGTGGACATCAGAAGAGCGCAAACATTCAATGGTGTGGCCCATTTTTTTGCATCGAGTAAAGCAAACAGTTGCATGCACATCAGGAAACACATCAGGTGGCCCATATTAAAATTGATGCTCAATTCCAACATAGCCCATGGACAGAATTTAAAATGCATTAAAGGCATTGAATGTATCATAACACATTTTTGTGAAATGTAGCACCCAAGTCTTTCTTAGAGTACTATATATTGGACTCTCTCTTATTGTTTTGGGCATCTCTCTCTGTTATTATAAACAAAACTCTGCCAAAATTGAAAGGCATTACTGAGACTTTGAGCTCAGATTTTTCATCATATTTCATTATTTGAATAAGAAAATAAGTGACTTTTTAGACTTTATGCTGGAATAGCTTGTTTGTTAGGGAAATTGTTCTTATGTCTATTTTCTTAATACATTTTTTGTCTATTTAATTGAATAAGCAGAATTAGTGAAAATAATTAGGAAGGTGTCTTCAAGCCAGTTGTGGAAAGACTTTGTGCACCCACAATTGCCTTTAGTGTGTTTTCTTTCTATTCCATGTGTAAAGGATCTTGGGATGACTTTGTGCCCTCATTATCCTTCATATTTTGTTTCTATGTAAAGGACATTGGGATGACTTTGTGCCCTCATTGTCCTTCGTATTTCACTCTTTGGCAGTTGAGGTGGAGACTTTGTGCTACATTTCATCCTGCTATGTTATTACACCTTGTTATAGTTACTTGTCACCACCCGAAAAGTTCATTTTGTCTGCTGAACAACACTTCTGAAAGAAGAGGAGTGTCTTCTGTCATTTCATTAGGATTTTTCTTTTGATTTATGAACATCATCTCTGAAAAAAGAGAGATGGATGGTTTATCCTACTCCTAAGTGTTATTTTCTACTTATATATACAATATATAGCTCTTGTATATTTACAGGGAACCTCCCCTTGATGAGAGGAGAGATTTGTCCCCTTTTGATGTAGTAAACCTACACATCTGGCCAACTAATTTATCTATGTTGTGGTTGAAGAGACCTATTTTCCTCATCAGTTAGCTGATTGACAAAATATTCCCCCAACAATTTTTGGTGACTCTGCTAGGAATTTATGTGCAATCTGAAGCCTCAAGTTTCAGATTGAAGCAATCCCTACCCTTATCCATTATAGACTCTAGTGACTCCCTTCTGTGTCTTACCCACTATCATTATAGCCTTACCATCTCCCTCCACCTCCATGCCAACTGAGATAAAACACATAGTTTGAAACCTCAAGATTCAAGCTGAAGTAAGGTCACTTCTTTACTATTTTTGTTTTACAATCTGGCAAATCTATGGTATACGTGAATCCAAAGGGCTAAAGGTATTGTTGACCCTATATTCGAGTTGGTATAGCAAAGTAATTTTGATCTATTTCCTTCACCATCTTGCCTCCAATGAACCAAGAGCTTTCCTCCTACTAAATTCAAGTCTCCATTATTGGGTAAAGCATCCATTTTTGATATTAATAAAGCTTCATCAATATTATCCCTCTAAGATTTGTTATTCCACATTTCCATAGTCATACTATGGCAATTCAAGGTCCTTGGGGTAACTCTTTTCGCCCACTCAATTTAACTCCACCTCTACATGAGCTACCACGCAGTTCAAGAAAAAAATTCTCTAAGTTCTATGGTGATGGGAAGGTTCATCTTGATGAACATATTGCAGCGTTTAGCATATCTTGTGGTGTAATAGGTGTGGAGTATGAGGATATAGCAGTCAAGCTATTTGTGAAAACTTTACAAGGTGTTGTTGTAGACTAGTTCTATCATCTGCAAGCTTAGATTGTGACTAACTAGAACACCCTCAAAGCCAAGTTTGAAGCTAGATTCAAACCTACAAAAGATGTGCATGCCCTATTGGCTCAACTCACACAAATGAAGAAGGAGCCTCATGAACCAATGAGGGATTTCATATCCAAGTTCAACAAATTGAGGAACAAGATTCCTATAATTGCTCAGCCAACACCTAAAAACTTCAAATGTTTCTTCATCAACTCTCAGCTACTTGACGTTAGTTTTCTAATGAGATGTGTTAGCCAAATAGATCTTGTTGTAGCTCAAGACTTGGCTACTAAGGTGGAAGATGACCTTATCTTAGTAGGAAAGATAAGGAGAGATCCAAATAGAGGTAAATCTTCACCTCTTAAATATCTATCTACAAGTACCACTGATCTAATGGTGTAAAAGCTGGCAAATGAGTTACTAGCTCTTAGGAAGAAAATGGCATAAGAGATATCTTTAGCTCCTTCATATAGAGATATGCCAAGAAATACATTCCCCAATCAGTCATACCAAGGCAATGCTACCAAAAATCAAGGACAACCAAATCATCTTCCTCCCCCATAAGGAAAACTTGCCATTGAAGTACCTCCAACCAATTCAGTAGTTGGATATCTCAAAATAGAATCTGATTTCTCTTTCTAGCCTGAATTGAACCAAGAAAATGATGTTTATCTCCTTGTAGAAGATCAAAAAGAATCACTTAGTGACTCCAACATTGGTTTCCTAAATTACCAGGATGAACCCAGAGGTAAAAGTGAAGCATTTGATGGATCATATGTTGTATTCACCTGATCTGGGAACCAGTCAACCCAACAAGCTGATAAAGGAAAAATAGGGGAAAGTTCTTAGCCTATAATTTCAATTGCAAAATGAGGAACTTCTCTACCTTTCTAGCTAAAGGACCCAGTGAGTAATAAAAAAGTACGTACATCAAACATTTCTGCATTTCTAACTTCAATTCCACATACGAGTCCTTCCCCTGCTAAAAACTAGAAAGATGAACTGCCTTCCTCTGTTCCTAGTCCATTTCAATCATTTGACATAATTGGCCATGTTAAGAAGACCAAAATTCAAATGTCTAAATTTGAATTCTTACAATCCAATCTTGAGCAGTTGGACAGGTTAGTAGAGTGTGTAAAGAATAAAGTTGTCCCTGTAGGACAAGATGCTAAAAAAGTAACTCATGATCCCCCAAGGAACATGTCCATCCCAAACAATCTTGTCATTACTCCTTTAGCTACCCCTAGGAAAATAGAGCCTTTTTATGTTTCTCTATTGATAAATGGTCACAAACTGAGCAATTGCATTATAGACTTAGGTGCATCTAACAACGTCATGCCTGCCAAGGTGGTAGAATCTCTAGGACTCACACTAACTAAAAGCTTTAAGAGATGTTTCTCCATGGAGAACAAATAAGTACCTCTATTGGGACAAATCAAAGACACTCAATTTGCATTTGCAACATTCCCAGACAAAAGAATCAAGATGACAATCCTGGTGGCCGATGTTCCAGCCTCATATGGCATTCTTCTGGGGCAAAACTTCTATAAAGATGTTGGTGGTGAGTTGAGCATGGACCTATCTGAAGCAAGGATCCCTGTCAAAGGCATCATGCAAAGACTATTTTCTAAAAAGGAATCAAAATATGTCATCACTTAGACATTAGTCCCTGAAGCTCAAATTCTATTTAAATCTTCAGGCATGGGTAATTACTTAACCATAGAGGATATTCATATTTTAGTAGATGAAAGTCTTATAGGTGATGATCTAGGAATCAAATCAGATGAAACAGTAGAAGATGTGAGAGAGCACAGTGCAAGCAAAAAAGAATTTCCCCTTCCAAGCAAGGAGAAATCTAAGGAAAGATCAATTTTTGATGATGTTTGGATCTTGGAATTTGATGGCAGAAATTTTTCTACCAGCTCAAGAGCTGGGATTGTGTTGATATCTCCTCAAAGAGATATTTTTTCTTCTTCATACAAGTTGTAGTTTAACAACACCAACAACACATTTGAGTACGAATCTCTATTGCTTGGATTGAAGGCTGCTTGAAATAAAGGCATCAAACTCCTTCATGCCAAAGGAGATGCTGAACTGGTGGTTTGTCAGGTAAGAAATTTGTATCAAACTAAAAATAAGAGATTATGCCACTACCACAATCTAGTCTAGGACCAACTTGAAAGCTTTGATGCTTTCAACATCTCTACCATACCTAAGGAATTCAATGATCGAGCTGATGCATTGGCTATTTTAGCAACCCTCTTAGTTCCTCATCTAGACTTCAAAGGAAACAAGTACACTATTGAATTGGTCTTCATACCAAATGTGCCTAATAATGCCAATCATTGGCAAGTGTTCAATAGCGATAACTAAATCACCTTTTTGGAATAAAAAGATAGCTTTAAACATCTTCACTTTAAAGGCAGTAAGCTCCAAAAACCTGAATCAGCTCCTGAAATGAATTCAGACGCAGGTGAAGAATTATTGCAGCTAAAAAGGGAATAAGATTCCCAAAGGATTGGTTTCTCTTGAAAAATTGTTTGACAAGCACGACAGGTTCATCAAACAACAACAAATGGATTCAAGCTCCCCCCAGGGGTTTGATCAGATAAATTTGGTTATCAAGAAAAATGCCAAGATGGTGAACATTGAGAAGTGTTGTACTCTAGAGATCAAGACTGCCATTTCCCATGCCTCAATTTTGGTTTGTCTAGACTACATTAAAGAGTTCATCATATACAGTTATGCTTCTAAACACACGCTTTCAATAATTTTGGTTCAGTAGAATGAAGAAGGTATGGAATATCCCATTTCTTTCATGAGCTACCCTCTCAAAGCACATGCACTGAAGTACTCAAACATGGAGAAACATGCTTATGCAGTGGTGAAGGCAGTCAAGCATTTCTACTTTTACATCTTGAATTCTCACACTACTGCCTTGGTTCCTGATACCACAGTCAAATCTATACTAACTCAGCAAGAGTTTGGGATGAAAATAGGTAATCAGATTGCAAAGATCCAAGAGTTTGATCTAGTCATCAAGCCAACAAAGCTGGTATGGGGAAAAGGCCTATGCCAATTAATTACTCATAACAAATCAGAAGAAATAGAATATGAAGAAGTAGAGGTGGAAGACTCACTGGCAGTCCTCTTTGTTTCCACCACGAATGAGTGGTATTCAGATATTGCTCATTTCCTTACTTATGGTGAGTGTCCTACTCACCTATCTTACAAAGAAAGGAGGACTATCAAGTTGAAAGCTATCAATTTTATCCTTTGGGACAATGGCTTGTACTAGAGGAGCCTTGATGGAGTGTTCCTTCGTTGTGTGGATAAGGAGTAGCAAAGCCAACTTTTGAAATCTTTCCACAATCTAGCCTATGGAGGACATTTTTCTACTCTTGTGACTCTCCATAAAATTCTGTGAGCTAGGTATTATTGGCCAACTCTTTTCCAAGATGCATAAAAGTGGGTAAGGAAATGTGAACTATGCCAGTAATTTGTTGGAAGACCCAGTTGGCTTCCCTACCTCTCAATCCAATGGTGATAGAAGAGTCATTCTAGCAATGAGGAATTGATTTTATTGGAGCTATAAACCTATCTTCAAGTGCTAGACATGATTATGTCCTTACAACAATTGACTACTTCACCAAGTGGGTGGAAGCTATTCCAACCAAGCATGCCACTTCAAAAGTAGTGTGTAATTTACTCAAGGAGAATATCATTTCCAGGTTTGGGGTCCCAACCAAGATTGTTATAGACATCACAGCTTGTTTCACTTCCCAAGAAATTACTCAGTTCTATTTTTACTATGGGATCACCCTCTCTCACTCTTTTGATTACTTTCCACAAGGGAATAGACACGCTGAATCAAGTAACAAGAACCTGATGACTATCATCAAGAAGTTGGTGGATGACAACCAAAGGACATGGCATAAAGCATTAGTTGATGTTTTGTGGGTAGATAGAATTACACCAAAAAGGGCAATTGGTATGTCTCATTTCCAACTTCTTTATGGTATCAATGTTGAGATACCAATCACCTTGTAATTGCTAGCATTAAAATTGGCTAAAGCAATTGAAGATCAGACATATGAAAGCTCTATTGATAAGAGGATCATGTGCTTGACTAAGCTGGATGAGCAGAGAACTATGGTGGTGGACCAAATTGCTGCCCATAAAAGTTTGGTGAAGAAGCTCTTCGATCAGAAGGCAAAAAACTGTGATTTTTAGGTTGGAGATCAAGTCCTGTTGTGGGATAAGAGAAGAGAACCAAAGGGGATGCATGGAAAATTTAATTCTCTTCGGAGAGGCCCATTTATTATCCATTAGTTCAATGGTGAGAATAGCTTCCTATTGAAATATCAAGATGGCACGCTCTTCTCTTTGCCTTATAATGGGTAGCATCTGAAGCACTTCAATCTGTGAAGTATCAGATAAGATCAGCTTGTACATATGTATATTTGTATAGTCTTTAGTTCTATTTTTGTACTTTCATTTTTGTTTTTGTCATCTTTCTTTTTGGGTAACACGACTCCATAGCCCAATGGTATATTTCAAGGCACTAGAGATTATGGTTTCTACTCCCCTTAGTTGTTCCAACTGAAGGAAGTTCCCCAACTAGAGCCAGCTATTGTTTCCCAAAAATATCACTCATTTTTAGGACAACATTTGAACTATTTTAATCCAACAGACCAAAATCCTCTCTCCCCTCCTCAAAAATTGTTGAGCATTTGAATTCTTCATTATTCAAGCTTTTTCAGATTTCTACAGACTGTGCAGGCTTAAATCTATGGACTCAATAGGCTTGAATCTATGGACTCATTTCTACGGACTCTGCAAGCTTAAATCTATGAACTCATTTCTATCAATTCATTTCTATGGACTCTATCAATTTTACAAGCTCATTTCTACAGACTTCACAGGATAGTTTCTATGAACTCTGCAGGAGAGAAACATGTTCAACACTTAGCCATTTTTTTATCATGAAGAAATTACAAAAACTACTAAGTGTCAACATTCACATGAATCCAAGTGAGTCCCAAGTGTTTCTACAGTGTTTCTAAAGCTTAGTAGAAGGCTCCACATGTCATCTTTTGTGGGACTCTCAAAAGGCATCCAAAGCCTCTATAAGTTAAGTGGATGATGCCACATGTCCTCACTTGTTTCACAGTAGATGCTGCCACATATTACCTGTTGAGATCGGTGAAAAATTGACTAAGGCAAAGCCAAAGGATAAAGTGCCCTTGCAGAGGGCAGTGAGCAAAGGTAGACATAGGGAATTCCTTCAAAAAAGTTCCCACGGCAAAATGGTTAAGGTAAAAATCCTTCAGACTTTTGTCTGAAGGAATTCACCCAAGAAGAAAGCCCGATAAAAAACCCACCAAGGAAATAAAAGCTCGAAGGCCACCTAAAAGATCTTGAAGGGTAGGTACCCTTATGGGAGGCTCTCACCAGGGAAAGTGGATCATTTCTCAAGACTTTGAAGGGCAAGTTCCCTCCAGGAAAGATCAAACCTCAAGTTGTAGTGGAATGTGCCACGTGTCCCTCATAAAGTTGCAACATAAGCTGCCATGTGTCCCTTATAGAATTCTAGTGGAATCTACCACATGTCATCTATCGAGACACAATTTCTAGTAACTTTCAAAGTAGTAAAACATGCCATGTATCATCTACAAAGCTCGGTAGAGGCCACCAAGTGGCAACATCTATAGCTTATTCCTTTTGTTTCATAAGGATTGTGGTGGGTCTCAAGTGAGTGGCTAAACTCGAACAAAATGCATCACGTGTCATCATCTGCATGAATCCAAAAGAGTCATGAACGTTTCTATAGTGTTTCTATGAGCTTGATAAAAATTTCCATGTGTCATCCTCCATGGGATTCTCAAAAGACATTTAAAGCCTCTATAAGTTAAGCAAAAGCTGCCACATGTCCCTCATAAAGTTGCAGTAGAATGTGCCATGTGTCCTTGCCTGTTTCACAACAAAAGGTGCCATGTGTCACTTTTTGAGATCAGTGGAAATAAGCCTCAAGCAAAGAAAGAGGTAGTAATGGATGATTTCAAAGGAAGGTTCAAAGGTTCAATCAGTCGATTCAAGTGATCGATTCAAAGGAGTGCCCCAAATCCCATAGGCCAAAGTACCCTTACGAAGGGTAGGTAATGAGCAAAATAGACCTTTTTCAAAGCTCGAAAGATGAACCAATGAACTAATTAAACCTTGAACCAAATTAGTTCAACGGTTCAAAGGTTCACCGGTTCAATGGTTTAAAGGAAGCTCCAAACAAAGAGCAATAAAGTGATTGAACTATTGAACCTTGAACCAAAATGGTTCAAAGGTTCAACATGGATGGTTCAAAGGAGTGTCCCAAAGCCGAAAGAACAAGTGCCCTTGTGAAGGGTGGTGAACTAAGGATAGGTACCCTTGTAGAGGGCAAAAAACATTAGTTCAAAGATTAAAGAAAGCACCAGACAAAGGGATGGTTCCATCAAAAACCAAGAAAGTGATTGAACCAAGAAAGCGATTGAACCAGGGAAGCGATTGAACCATTGACATCCCTATGGATGTCAAATTTAAGATAATGAAATATCCATTGATTTTCAAATACAGCACAGATCTTTTGAACAAATTTAGTGACTGGCTAAAGAGATAGCTCGAGAGCTCAGATCACACATATAAGGATGAAATAAAGCAAGGAAAGGGGGAATGATGGAGAAAGATTAGAAATATCCATGCATAAGATATGTTTCTAAAAGGTAAAGTAGCCCACCAAGTGGACATCAAAAGAGTGCGAACATTCAATAACATGGCCCATTTTTCTAGATCGAGTAAAGCAAACAGCTATGCGCACATCAGGAAACACGTCAAGTAGCCCATATTAAAATTGATGATTGATTCTAGTGTAGCCCATGGATAAAATTTAAAATGCATTAAAGGCATTGGATGCATCGTAACACATTTTTGTGAAACAAATCACCCAAGTCTTTCTTGGAGTACTATATATTGGACTCTCTCTTATTGTTTTGGGCATCTCTCTCTGTTATTAGAAATAAAACTCTGCCAAAATTGAAAGGCATTACTGAGACTTTGAGCTTAGATTATTGATCATATTTCATTATTTGAATAAGAAAACCAGTGACTTTTTAGACTTTATGCTAGAATAGCTTGGTTGTTGGAGAAATTGTTCTTATGTCTATTTTCTTAATACATTTTTTGTCCATTTAATTAAATAAGTAGAATTAGTGAAAATAATCAGGAAGGTGTCCTGAAGCTAGCTATGGAGAGACTTTGTGCACCCACAATTGCCTTTAGTGTGTTTTCTTTTTATTCCATGTGTAAAGGATCTTGGGAGGACTTTGTGCCCTCATTATCCTTCGTATTCTGTTTCTGTGTAAAGGACTTTGGGATGACTTTGTGCCCTCATTGTCCTTTGTATTTCACTCTTTAGCAGTTAAGGTGGAGACTTTATGCTACATTTCATCCTGTTGTGTTACTATGCCCTATTACAGTTACTTGTCACCACCCGAAAAGTTCCTTTTGTCTGCTGAACAACACTTTTGAAAGAAGAGGAGTGTTTTGTGTCATTTCGTTAGGATTTCTCTTTTGATTTATGAACATCATCTCTAAAAAAAGAGAGATGGATGGTTTATCCTACCCCTAAGTGTTATTTTTTGCTTATGTATATAGTATATAGCTCTTGCATATTTACAAGGAACCACCCCTTGATGAGAGGAGAGATTTGTCTGCTTTTGATGTAGTAAATCTCCACATCTGGTTGACCAATTTCCCTATGTTTTGGTTGAAGAGACCTATTTTTCTCATCAATTAGTTGATTGACAAAATATTCCCCCAACATAATGCACAAATGATTCCAAAATTTATTGTAATTAATGTTATCATGCCAAATTTATTCCAAGCCAAGCCAAGCCAAAGCCACAAGGTGCTAAGGAGAAGAAGAGATAGCCTAGCCTCCTTTGATGAAGACTTCATGAGCACAAGCCGAGCAAACCACTATAACAAGAATTTTGGAACATCCAAGGAAGGTAAAAGAGGGGTTTTTTTGCATTTTATTTGTGTGTTTTATTCATGTTTGTTAACTAAGCTCTCCCTAGTGTCTATGCCTATAGATGTTAGTTAGTGTGTTTCTTTCATTTTATTTTCATTTTAAAACTAACACAATAGTAACCATTCTCTCTTGAGTCAAATTCCTAGATCACAAGTGATCCTTACAAACCACAACAACTTATTGTGAAACCCCTTGGCCAAGGGAGAGATTGAGTCTCGATAGGTTCACATTTGGGTAAGTATTCTCTAACTTTGCTCCTCTCTTTAGTAGATAGAAGTAGCATAAGTATTGGCTTCAAATAATATTACTCTTCATATTCCATGTATTAAGGTCTTACTCATACATAGCTTAATTGAGATTCTTCGATACATGTTTTTATTGTTTACTAACTCCTTACTTTGTGCCACAAGCTTTGGTGAGCACTAGATTAGATTTATTTTTTTTATTATAAGATTAGGTGAAATATCAAAACCTAAGACCCCCTTAGGGTTATTATGTGATTGTGTTAGACTGAAGGCTTTGGAACCCTCCTTAGTATAGTTAATTGTGATAAAAGATCCCCTAATCAGGTCTATCAAATACCCATATTGGTCATGCTCCTACTTAATAAATGTATTCCCAATCAAAAGTGTAGGTATGCTCTATCTTCTCTAAGCCAGGATTGATTTATAGACATGTTGAATTTTTGATTGCATACAGTTCTCCCCTATGTCTTGGTTTATGTGTGAAACATGCAATGTGTGTAAAGCAAATACAATAGTGACCTAGCTTGTAACTTGAAAAATAATACCTTATAATTTCTCCTTCAGTACTTAAAACCTATAGCTGGTTTGTTCCTTTGACTGATATTATAATAGGGTAGAATAGGAAAGATTTTGGTAAGTTGAGTACTTCTTGCATGCTCTTTTGGTTTGATGATTAGGTATTCCCTAGGTTTTTTATGTATGGAATGAATGATGGTTGATATTGTATTTATACCAATCCTATCAAGAGATAACTCATATTAAATCACTTAGGCCAACCATTTTAATATTTTTTATTTGTAAATTGGATGACTTTAAGACACTAGACACTTACATCGGGGCAAGACAATAATATCGATGCTACTATCTATCCTATACATTAGTGTTTAGGGAACAAGAGAATAGACATACGATTATAACTTATAGAGGTGTAAGATAAGTACATTTTTAAGCATTCTGAGCAAGATGGTATGTCTATGTCATCAATATAAGGCTAATTAGACTAAAAGATAGTCTAAGAGGCACAAGATAGAGAAGATGCAAGGCTTGCATAAGCAAGGCATGTGTAGAACTAATAAGAACAACCAAGGTTTGATTTTTCCATGTGTACAAGACTGAGGTGATACCTAATCACAAAATATCATCTACATTTCCCCCGCTTTAATCTAGTAATGAAATTTCTACTTTAAAGGAGAGGAATACATACATGAGTGTGTATGCACACCTTATCTTTTCTTGAGTTGACTTTGAGTGTTTTGTTGGAGTTAAATTTAAGTGTTTTACTGATGACTGAACTGTAACCAAGAGCATGTTATAGTGTATAATTAGTGCATATAATCTAGATTAAGAGTACTTGAAATATATTGAAATTGAAAGAGCAATATTTCAAAGTACACCCGTGTGTCGACATAACTACCTTTCATATTGGTAAGTTATTTTTACAAAAGATGTATCATTATAAGGCTCTAAAACTGATATTATGATAAATACAGATAAATCTTTAAATTTCATATATCTAAGGAGAGAGAGAGAGAGAGAGAGAGAGAGAGAGAGAGAGAGAGAGAGAGAGAGAGAGAGAGAGAGAGAGAGAGAGAGAGAGAGAGAGAGATTAGAAGGCATATGCCCTCAAATTTGGAGCAAAAGGAAGTTGCCACTTGGTAGTTGAGATTAGCTCAATTGTGTAACCCAATGATACTTATAACCTGGTGAGTTTGGATAATCAATTCCAAACTAAAAACTTGACAATATTTAGTGATTTAATCACCTCAACCATACCAAAAGGTAAACCAACCACTACAGTATATTGGTTCACTATAGTTTGTAAAAGTTTATGGGGCATCAGTATGTGCAATAGTTTTGGAATCTACGATTGATTTAGATTTTACAATATTATGCACATGTTGTATAACATATGTACATTAGATATGTGTCATGTTGAAACTATGTATAAAAATGGTACCATGCATATAATTATGCCACAAACATGTATTAGAATTATATAACAGTGTGTTTTGGCCAATCTAGATAACTACGTAAGTGTGGAGTACATGTTTCCAAAGCATGCCACCACTATATGTGGATAAATATGAAACTGATATAAGTACTAATATGGAGGACATGTTTCCAAAACATGCCCCCACTATAAACTAGAGATGTTATTGGGTTATTTTACTTTAGTTTATCATGACTTTTCCTAGTCACATGCCTAAGAGAATAAGAGGTCCAGTGAGCTAGCATGCCAAAATATCATGCAATAAAGGTTCTCACATGCTCATCTAAAACACGTAGCTTAAGATTGGTTCACATTGGTTTCATCACATGGTGGTGTATTCATTTAATTTCTTAAGCTAGGATACTCAAACAGACACTTAGTTATAAATATATACTCAGTGCCATGACTAACTCTTGACTATTCATTTATTCCCTACTTAATTGATCACAATAAAAGATGGGCACAAATTGCGAATAAAAGAGTATTGATTTCATTGTATTCATATCCAAATTACATAAGGTATTTCATCAACATGATCATTTTCTATCATTTCATATTCAATTCACATCCATAATTACAACGTCTCAAGATTACAATTACCAACAAACCCACTAAGTAAAACTAGGGGGTATTTATACATGGCTCTGCCCTGACCATTCAGTTATAGAAATAATTACATAGTGATGACTCACCAATGACCATTAATAGTAATGAGTTAAGGGAAGATGTTACATTTAATTCCTAATTACCTAGGCCTAACTACCTTTATGTTTTCTCTCTATGTTGGATATTCATTATCATGTGCCTATATTCTCATAGACTAGTGTTAGATTCATGTTTAACTATTCTTCTCTAATGTCCATGTGAACCATTCCCTAACCATCTTTACTTTTTGCACCATTCCTCAATTATTTTGTTATTGTCTAAGTCTTATGTTTTATGTTCCTCTATGTCTCATGTATCCTTGTTCTTTATGACTTGCCTCTTCCATGCCATGGTCTTCTATGTCGTGTCTCTTCTACACCTATGCTTCCTTCCATGTCGTTGTGTTCAAAAATTACTTTAGATAAAAGATATAAAACTTAGGGCCCAACAACACCCCACACTAAGCCAATAATCCACCCCAGATTATGCAACCTCTTTAGGTCCCTTAGATATCAAAAATCTAGGTCCCATGTGCTCAACCTAGTGCTTTACTTCCTCCCAATGATTCAACACAATCTAAAACTTGGAATTAATCTCTTATACTTATTATTTGAAGTACTTGGTCCCATTTAGTTGTTCCAAAAAGTCACCCACTTGAGTTTTCAAATGCTCAAGTGCTGTAGTAACATTCTTATGAACACCTTCAATTGTTTTAGCCTCTATTAAAACTTGTCCTTAGAGCACTGCAAAACTAGTGTTTAGTTTTTTTTATGAGTGATTATCTTATTATCAAGGGCTTCCACATCCTGAAAATGCTTTGGCATACTCAATTCTATCCTTTATTATAAGTGCATTCTTGGCCAATTATTGGCATTGACGTTCTTCCACCTAAAGCCTAGCTTCCAAAATTTTAGTAGGCCACACTAATTTGATAAAAATCCCATCAAGGATGAGAACCATAACACTAACTCTAGTGAAAAAGCTTTTACAAACTTCAATAACCTCAATGAACTACTTTGTTGCACAATTCTACTCACATTGGGGATTTATCTGGTCTTTACTTTTTTTAATAAAATTTCTACTAGGGTCCCCATTTTATCAACATCTTCTCCTTCGAGGGGAAATCCATTAGTAAGGGTCAGATCCTATTATAAAATTGTCTTGCAGATTTTTAGAGTCTTCACTATAGACACTATTGTTGCTTTGAGTTGGCACTTGAGCTCTTATAATTCCCTTTTAAGCTTTATTCATTCCATGCACTCATAGCGATATAGATAAATGACCTCTTAATGCTTCCGCTTAAGCTGATTTACATCAAAATATTGTAAGGTGTTTTGCCTTGTCACTTTGATAGTAAATTGAAGAAGGGTCATGCTTACCTGAGCCAACATACACTACTATGGATTAACCCAAAATATATTAGGAAGATCCATCCCTCTTAGCATCAAAACAATATTATCTGAAGATAGTTCAAAATGATGCTCTTCATTAAATGCATCCATGTAAAATGAAATATCTTGTCGAGTTTGATCAGCCAAGCCCTCATTGGGGAAATATTACCACATATATAGGTCCTTCTATGTGATGTGTTGTTATAACTAGGAATGAATGAAAGGGGTTGTATTAGTATTTGGTGGTCATTGGTGTTCAAATTCATCAATAGGCTCTTTCCCTCTATCGGGGTCATGCTCAAGTACTTCAATATTTGACTCATCTTGTTGGTGATTAGTGATAGCATTTAGGTCACTAGTACCCAAAGTTGTGCCTATGTCATCACCCTCTTCACCAATGGGACTCCCAAAATCCATTTATGTTTCATCAAGGGCAAACTCTTCTTAATGCCCTGGAGAGGATTCCTTCTATAGTTTTGGTATGGATTCCTTTTGATCCTTAGGGGAAGGTCCCCTTTTAGGTGGTGCTTCAAGAGTCACCACTCTCCGTTCAAATTCCCCAACTTTTAGCACAAAAATATCTTATTTTAAAGGAATAAGTGTCTATGTAGTGGAATTTGGGCCTTCCTATTTTTGACTTATAGGCACCCCTCGATCTTGTCATGAAAAAGGGGTAGTCCTTTACTACTTCAATTGTTCTTATTGAGCACTTAAATTGGAATCATGCCCTAGCCTCTTCTCCTTCTGATGTCTCTCAATTTCCAATGGGAGGGATGGTTTATTTTTTAACCTCGCTACTCCCCAATGTCTTCTTCTTGGGCTTTAGTATATAGTACAAGTGAATTTTATCCCCAACCAAGATCTAATGTGCTTTAATATCAATGTTATCTAATTCTTGCTTCTCTTGATATGCTTTCTTTATTAGATATACATATAATTGGTGAAGAGTGTGAGACTCAATGTCAATATTATCAACACCAATTTTCCTCAGGTGTGCATCATATATCTGATCCATAGAATTCATGAAATACCTGGCTGTGAAAGTATAAGGTAGTTTGAGCCACCCAAACAAGTCATTTGTAGGGTTCATCTAGATGCACGCTAATGAATAATGTTGTTTCACTACAAACTGAGATTGATCCCCCATCTATGAAAGAAATTCCTTAGGGACATTTCATTCATTCCCAAAGGCTTCCTTCATCCCATCAAACCAACCCTTCATTCTTAACTTGTGGGAGGGGATAATGGTGCCAAAATGGGTGAATAGTTTAAATTGCTTAGATAGGGACTTGTTCTTAAGTGGGTAGGCCCACTTCAATTCATTACTGATGTATTCAAGTACACCAATCTCATCACATACCAATAATAGAATAATCACACCCTAATCAAACTTTTGATTTGGCAAGCGATGGGCCTTTTCTACATCTAGAACAATTCACTCAATAAAATAGTGATAATAATTATACTTAAAGCCCTAGGCCATATGGTTTTCTACATAAAGGCATTCCATATCAACTTCCTTCCTCCTCTAAACTTGGTCATGGCCCATTGGGAAACTACCTGAAGGGAGGGATCCTAGAGACCAAATATGTACATGGTGTGGCCCTGCTTCTTATACTCTAACACCACCATCATTTTCTAAATTTTTTCCTGGTCATTTAGGTCACCATTAAGGTCAACACCTAAGCATCATAAACCTATGACCTTATTGATTCTTTGGGTGGTAATTGACATTTTGCATCTTGCAAAGTAAAATAAGTCCTTGTGGATGCATGAGATAAGAAATATTATGACCTCCATGGGGTTCCCAAAATAAGTTAAGTTGAAGAGATGGAACACTCTAACATCATTGATAAGATTGAAAACTATGAGATCATAAATGATCTCATTCCTAGTGTTTTGGCACTCAAACCTATAATCGTACTATAATTTTATCTCATCCCTAGGTTATGAATGATTATAATCAAACACTTGATAGGTTGACACCTTATATTCCCAGTTCTCGGTGTGTAACACTGATTTAGGTATTGTATTTATTATATCAACATAGGGGGTGGAGGATGTGTTGTGGTTTTCTTTTTTGATTCATGCATCATCTTCAATTTCTCTTTAATGTATGTTCCCTCTATGTGATGTGCCAAGTTTTCCACTTGTACACCAGATTCACTAGGTGCATCCTCTTTGATCAAAATCAATTGTCCTTTCATGCCTTTGAACTCTTCTTCTTCACAAATCATAAGTAAAGGCTCACTTCTCTAGGCCTTCTTCTTTGGCTACATCACCTTTCGAGGAGCCTAAAGGTTGAGGTGTGGTTGTCCAATCCTCTTGAAATAATACATGTTTATTGTTGCAAACTCCCTTGGATTTCTTATTTCAATGTCCTCTAATGGTAAATGCCAACACCTATAACCTACAACTTTTTCAGCTACATTCCTTTAATCATAATTTCACCAGTCTGTGTGTTCATGATAATTGCCTTATTTCAAAAACTATGAATTTGTTGTTGAAATTGGATTAATGCTCCTTTTGATAGCTTGAAAATGCTTTGTTTGGATCTATAAATTCAAGAATTTACAATAGTAAAGTATTAAAATGAAGACTTTTTAACCTTTATAGATTTGCGTGCTAGCCCATTTTTACTTCTCCATGACTTCATCCATCATTTAACTCATTAATGCCTCTAATGGTATGCCACATCCATTTGGAACACTTACCATTACACTTATTACTTTATCACATTTAATGTGTATGTCCCACCCCATGCTTTTCTCATAGTGCATGACAGCTATAAAGAGAATTTAAAAGTGTCTATTTCCAAGGTAGGGACCTACTTTTTCCATCTTGATCCCTTCATAATGATTACATTTTTTATCTTGCATATCTTCTCATCCTTATGTGATTGCATTTTTGTGCCCCTTTTTTTGTGCACATTTCCTTCCACTATTCCCTTTGTGCTCTCTAGCTTTACTTCATTCACACTTACCCCACACTAAAATATGTTCATGATCCTCCATGACATGGTAAAGAAAATAAGAGACAACCAAGTGTTGATCTAAGCATAAGAAAAAGGCATGTAAAAAATGCCACACTTTATTAAAAAATAAACCAAAATCCTAAACTAATTTAGTGGAATATGGCTTATTAACAAAAGGGAAGTATCACACAAAATGGTAGGGTCAAATATGACTACCATTGAAATGGCCTGGAAGGAACTGGTTATCTAACCTCTTCAACTTACACATACCTTTGGGATGAATGTTATGAATGATGAATGGACCATCCTAATAGACACAATTTTTTCCTAAATGGCATGCAAAATTGGAATCATAGACCAACACATGCACACCAAGAGAAAAAGTCTTATTCTTAAGATGTCTATCATGCTAGGATTTTTGTTTATGTTTTTCCACTCTTTAACTCTAATGCATGAGAAAATGTGTTTCATCTAGTTTTAGTAAAGAATATAAGCACATTTTCATATATTCTTCATCATCTAAATAACTAAAACATGTAATACATAAAGAAGGTACAAAGAACTCAACTGGGGGAACTACTTCAACACAAAAGACAAGGATAAAATGAGTGCTCTTATTCAACCATTTATATGTTATTCGATATGCCCATAGTATTGTAGAAACTTGATCATCCCAATCAGTGTGACCAATATTAAAAATACTCATCAATATATGACCCGAGATTTTATTTCAAGCTTCAGCTATACCATTAGGCTGAGGGTGATATGGTGTAGTCTTGTGTTGCGCAATCATGAACTCAACCAAAAGGATACGTATTGTCTCATTAAGGAAATGAGTTCCATGATCACTAGTTAAACTTGAAGGACATCCATACCTTGTGATGATATTCTCATAAAGAAACATGGTGGTAGTTATAGTAGTACAATCCCAAGTGGGCACTGCTTCAACCCAACAGGTGAGGTAGTCAGTGGTGGTAATGATATAGTGCACACTAGTACACCTCATCAAAGGAGTAATGAGCCCAAAAAAATCAACAACCCATTTCTCAAAGGGTTCATGAGTAATTATTGGATGAAGGGGCATAAAATCCCTTTGGTTTAGTTTACCCACATGATAATAGATATCATAATGGCATGTGTAAGCTTTGACATCCTTAAATAAAGTGGGTCACCATAACCCTATTAATAGAACCTTCTATGCTATATCATAATGTCCTCTGATGACACCTTCATGAACCTCCTAAATAACTTCAACAAACTTGTTTTATATCATGCATCTTTGTAATACTTCATCCTATCCAAGTTTATAGAGGTCACCTTCAATTAGCTAGAAAGGAGTAGTGTGGATAGCCAATTTCTTTTTCTCTTGAGTATTGAGGTGGGCTAGTGTTGAACTTGTGTTTAGAAAAGCTATGATATCTTATAATTCCTCAAATATGTGTGCAACTTAAAAAATTTATACATCAGGTAAGTCATCCTCTATGGTGCACACCCATTCACTAGATTCAACATGCAATAAGTGATCTAGGCCATAATTAGTCTTACCTAGTTTCACCATCACATAAACTTGAAATTATTAAAAGAGAACAATCCATTTCTAAATTTGTCCATGTAATACCAACTTATTCATGAGGTACTTAAGTGTTTTCTGAACTATAAATAAATTTATTAATGGGGTGGCCAATAAATACTGGTAAAACTTCTAGAGCATATATATCATGGACAAAGCTTTGTGTTATGTAGTTGAGTAATTTTGTTTAGCTGGAGTGAGCTTCCAACTGAAAAAGTATATGGGATGATCAAGACTACCCTTACTAGGTTATTCAAGGATAACACCCACTACCATACCTAAAGTGTCAACATGTACATGAAATGGCTTTATCCAATCCAAAAATTGGAGAATGGGTGCAGTGATTAGTTTTTCCTTGAGTGCTACAAATGCATGTTGGTGTGTATTTATCCACAAGAATTGAACATTCTATTTAAGGAGTTCCTCTAGTGGAACTATTATCATAGCATATCCCTGGATGAATTTTTTATAGTACCCCATGTGTCCTAGGAAGGCACAAACCTCATGTTGGGTGGTTGGTGACTGCAATCTTAGTTGAATCTACCAATAGTCCATCATGATAAATAATGTGACCCAAAAAAATAATAAAAGGAGTAAAAAAGACACATTTAGATTCAAATAAATATTAAGTTAACAACAATGCTTAAGCATGAGGCAAATACTAGCATAATGATTGCACACTAAACCATATACGGTCTAGTCATCCAAGTATACTTGAAGGAACTTGTGAATAAAATCCTTAAAAGCTTCTACTATAATACATGAGAACATGGACAGAACATTCTTTAGATTGAAAGGCATCAAATTATAGGTGAATTAACCCCATCCAATTGTAAAGGTGGTCTTTAATTTATCTTCTTTTCTAATATAGACTTGATGATAGTTAGAAAAACCATCAATGAAGGTGTAGATCTCGCACCCAACAACTCCTTCCAAAATTTCCTTTGTGAAAGGAATTAGAAAAGGTTTAGTTATGCAAGCAACATTGAGTATCCTATAATCTACATAAATGTGAATGTCACCATACTTATTGATATTGATCACCATGGGGCTCACCCATTCAAATTCATTAATCAGAATGATATCTCCAGTGTGAAACATACTATTAATCTCCTCTTTAACCTAAATGTGCACATTAGGGTTCATTTGATATGGTCATTTTCTTATTGGTCGAGCACCTTCAACTAACTTGATGTGCATCTTTCCCAATGAAGGATGCACTACCTTCATCTTTATGAAATTGCATGGGAGAATGTCTTGATATTCTTGTAAGAGTTCAAAAATCTTGGTTACCTCAGTATCACACTAATAATTCCCCATAGTATCCATATTAGGTTCATCATCCATTCTAATATTGCGTTGAACCATCTAGAGTGGCTCAAAATATGGTTGTTGCTCAGTTTGTATGCTGTCTCTAACATTGCACACCCCATATTCAATATGTAAATCTAGGTGGTCAAGTGAACGATCTTGTAGGTTAGAATTGGTACCTTACTCAACTTGATACACAACTTTATGTTTGCCCTTATATATTTTTCCCCATAGTGCATGGTCTAGTTGAGATTCAATCTATAATGAGGATGGGGAAGGAGTGTTAGGTTCTTGAAATATGGATAAGTTATCCTCACGTGCACCATGTATATGTCATATGTGATCTTTAACCAAAATTAGATCACCTATAATAGCTTGACAGATCACTTGTAAGGACATACATAAATCCATGTGAGGGGATGAGTAGTATACTATTAAAATCATATTACTTATAATATTACTCAAGGAAGACGTGTCTAGGTATTGTTATTTATGAATGTACCATGCTCTTTCCCAAGTGCATAAAGTATAATAAAATGCATGAACCCATAAATATTTAGGCAAATATGTCTCATCAGTATTTTAAAGGTTTTAATAGGCCTCAACATGAGCTTCTGAGGCATTCACACCATGATAATGTAAAGTATCATGAATGTGATTATCATGATGGAAGTGGTAATGCATGGTAATGCACACTCAGTACCAAGCAAGAAAATTATGACCGTTAGTTACCCACCATCGAGCAACTATCCCTTGAACAACATGGATAAGTGAGCACATTCATTCATCTTCAAACATGTAAAAAGTTTCCAACTATTGCACATACTCTCAGACTTCTATTTAACCATGAAACCTAGGTGTTTGATCTATGTGCAGGTGTGGTCCAACCATAAAATGTCTACCAATGAGGTGAGCAAACTTATGGCACTTAATCAATTTGCATGAAACATCCTTTTGACTATCAACTATGCCACAAGTGTGTCCATTAAGATCATAATCTCTATGAGCCTAAAGTTTTTAGGCATTAGTGGTAGTGTTAGAAATGGACTATGTTTCTGCTGTAATATACTATCCAAACTAGGATCAAGACGCTCATCTCCCTGAGCTGTGACATTATAGATATGATTGATATCTTCCTTAACATTAACTAGTTTAAAAAAAGGGTATCCCTAAGAATTATCTAAGGGAATAACGATGTGTTGATTATCATTTTCAAAACTAATGTAGTGCTTTTTGAAGCTCAATTCAACTTTATTTGCATAGCATTATAGACAACCAAAATAGCTAGAAAATCATCAACTTCAACTAGCTTAATTACTTCAAAGTTAGCCTTAAAATTAACACCCAAAATGTTGATAGTGGCATCCTATGGGTAGTGCATGTGTCTTACTATGTGTGGAGAAGGATGAAAAGGAGGGATTTATATCTTTCTCTAAGCATCCTTGGTCAGTACAATCACTTTCATGCCAATGTTTGTTAGTATATCCTGAATGATCCAACCATCAATAGCTACATTCACTAGGATTTCTTTATCACACTCTATATTAGGTTGGCCATGAGCATGTTATCATCATGCATGGTTCAATCAATGATCCTATGTAGGCTTTGATGCTTGATAACTCAGCCAATTCCTTAAAAGGATAATGATGTCTTCATTAAGAAGCTATTTGCACAATTCATAAAATTCATCACACACCAAGTCTATAAGGATCAAGAATTTCTACATTTCAGCACACATAACAACATATTTGTCCTTAAAGAGTTTAATTTCACCTTGCAACTCCCATACAAAATTCATTATGTCATGTAATACTTCCTTCTATTATTGAGCATCGAGTTAGCACTTTACACAAGGATCTTACCACTGAACCTTGTCATCAAGTGGATTTGAAACTGATTAGGAAAGAGCACCACTTCATGTAGTAATATTTACCTTAGGACCAGTCAGAGTGGTAGGGTGTGGTCTCTATTAAGCAGTTGAATTTTTTTCAATTTGTATCATCCCAACACCATTCTCATTTTTCTCTTTATGTTGAGTGTGGAGCCCTTTGGGGCTATCACATCACCATAGGAATAAATTTTGGGGGCCTAAAGAGCTCCAAAGATGTGGGGTTGTAATATTCATGTTCTCCACATGTGAGTGGAATATTCCTTGTATTCTTAATTTATATGTATTCCATATTTCATGGAGTTAGTTGTTAGATGCCTTTTCCCATGTTGACTTCCTTATTTTGAGGAAACTAGTTGTTTTTTGGAAAAGGGAACTCCTTCCTTGTTGAGTAAAGTTGGTTGTGATCACATGTTCATGGGAAAATGTGCCCTTAGAAGGTGGAGAAGATGAATATGGTGAATTTCTCCTTGGGAGAGCTTTTAGATAGGCTTGATGAGGTGGAAAAGAGTTGTCACATGTTGGATAATGCTTATCTTGGATAAGCATTGCACATTTTCTCCTCCTTTTGTGTATTTTATTCATTTTCTTATATATACAGGGTGTGGTGTGGCATTTAGAGGTTGATGGTTTATTTCCAGGGTGTGGATTTGAGGATCAGATTCAAAGTGTAGGTGTTTATTATAGGGTGTGGTTTAACAACTTGTGAGATACAACATTATGCAATTGTAGGTGAAAGGGCCATTTTTGTGCAACACTTTCTACAAGAGATTTTTTCTATCTCTGTGAGAGTTCATTGTAATCTTTTTTTAGATTATTGATTTATTTAAGAATTTTTATCGGTGGATATAGCCCACATTGGGTGAACCATGTTATATCTGTGTTATTATTATCTTGATCTCATTTATGATTTCATATTAATAGAGAATTAAAGAATGTTTTCATGATGCATTTTATTTCATAGCTTTAGATCTGGTTTACGGTAATAGTAGATCTAGATTTAGAAGTGTTTTATTCCTAACAACTAGTATCAGAGCCATTAGTTGTGTGTTTTGCTAAAGTGGTAAATCACAGGAAGGCTATTAGCTTGAGTGGGAGTTATGGGAGAAGAGATCAGATTCAGAGTTGAGAAGTTTGATGGTAAGCATTTTGATTTGTGGAAAATGTAGATGGGAGATTACCTATATTAGAAGGAACTTCAACTCCCCTTGGAGGGGAAAGGAGGACAACCTGTAAGTATGAGTGATACAAATTGGTCATTACTTGATAGGAAGGCATTAAGAGTCATATGGTTATGCCTTTCATCTTCTATTGCATTTAACATTATAGATTAGATAACTACAAAGGATCTCATGGATAAACTTGGGAATTTATATGAGAAACCTTCAACTTCTAATAACATTTTTCTTATGAAAAGGTTGTTTAACTTGAAAATCTTTGAGAATGGTTCAATTACTAATCATCCTAATGATTTTAATATAGTTGTAGGTATGCTCACTTCAATTGGAATTAAGTTTGATGATGAAGTTATAGCTTTGTTAATCTTATATTCTTTGCCTGATAGTTGGGATAGTTTGGTTATGGCTGTAAGTAATGCAGTCCCTGCTAAGGGAAGCTTGAATTTTGAGGATGTTATAGGTGTGATCCTTAGCGAGGAGATGTGAAGGAAAAGCACTAGTGAATCATATTTAGTTAATAATTTATCCATTGATACTAGAGGGAGGAAAAAGGATAAGAGCAAAGGCAATCTAGGAAATTCAAAAGGTAGATGTTAGTCCAGATCTAGATTCAAGATGATATGTTGGCATTGTGGGAAGAGTGGACACTCTAAGAAGGATTACTGGTCACTTTGGGATAAGAATGCTAACAAAGAGGAAATGAATGAGGTAAATGTGACATCAGGTAAATTATGTCAAGATGCCTTAATTCTTCCTATGGATAGTTTTTCTAAGTCTTGGGGTTTAGATTTAGGGGCTTCTTTTCATGCCACCCCACATGAGCATTATTTTACTGATTATATTCAAGACAATCTAGGACATGTATATCTTGGTGATGATGAACCATGTGAGATAGTAGGGAAAGGTTGTGTTTAGGTTAAGATTCAAAATGAGAACACATGGATCCTTAAGGATGTTAGACACATGCCTATGTTGAGATGGAATTTTGTTTCAGTGGGGCAATTAGGTAATGAGGGATGTTCAATATTATTTACTATAGATTCTTGGAAAGTTACCAAAGGTGCTCTTGTGATCTCGAGAGGTAAGAAAGTTGGTAATTTATATTTGACTAGTAGTGTTGATTCTATTAATTTAGTTATTGTAGATTGAGATGCAACTATGTGGCACTACAGGCTTGCTCATATGAGCCATAAGGGCATGCAAATCTTAAAAGATAAGTTACATGGATTAAAAGACATAGATCGAGACTTCTATGAAAAGTATGTATGGGAAACAAAAGTGGGTTAAGTTTCTAAAGGTTGGACCCACAAAGAAAGATCACAAGTTAGATCTAATATACTCAGATGTACGGAGACCAGCTCAGGTATCTTCTATTGGCGGATCCAATTATTATGTTACTTTTATAGATGATGCAACTAGAAAAGTTTGGTTTTATTGCATTAAAAAGAAATATGATGTATTTGACACTTTTTAGAAGTGGAAATCCTTGGTTGAGAATGAAACATGTCTCAAGTTGAAATGTCTTAGATCAGATAATAGAGGTGAGTATTGATCTAATAATGGAATTCGTAGGCAAAGGAAAGTTCTAGGGACTCCAAAACAAAATGGGGTATCTGAAAGGATGAACATAATAATAATAGAACATGCTAGGAGCATGAGGTTACATGCATGGTTGTCTTTATAGTTTTAGGCAGAAGTAATTAGCACGGTAGTATATCTGATTAACATAGGACCTTCTATGCCTTTGGATGGAGGCATTCCAAGACAAGCTTGGTCTGGTAAGAATGTTGATTATTCTTTTCTTAGAGTTTTTGGATGTGAAGCATTTTCTCTCATCAAAAAAGAGGATAGGACCAAGCTAGAGGCTAAATCAGAGAAATAAACATTTGTTGGTTATGGTGAGGATGACTTCGATTTCTATTTATGGAGCATTAAAGATAGAAAAATATTTCAGTCTAGAGATGTAGTCTTTAATGAAAAAGTCATGCATAAGGATCAGTTGCAGGAACAAGATCAGGAATAGAAAGAGTACATAGTATTGGATAACATTGTGGATGGCAAAGTATCCAAGGATTTAGTTTAGGAACCTTCTACACAAGGACCCCAAAATCCTATGGTAAGAAGGTCTTCTAGGGTAAGAAAAGCACCTAAACATTTTTCTCCTTCTTTGAATTATTTATTACTCACTAACAATGGAGAGCTAGAGTGTTATGAGGAAGCAATGTAGGAAGATGCCAAGTTGAGATGGGAACAAGCCATGGATGAAGAGCATAGATCTCTCATGAAGAACCAAACATGGGATTTGGTTAGGCTACCCAAGGGCAAGAGTGCATTGTTGAACAAGTGGATCTTTAGAATCAAAGAAGAGGATGAAGGGAGAAAATGGTATAAGGCCAAGATGGTGGTCAAGGGGTTTGCATAAAAATTAGGTGTTGATTTTGATGAGATTTTCTCTCTTGTTGTAAAAATGACTTCTATTAGGACTATTCTTGGTTTAGTTACAGTTGAGAATTTGCACTTAGAACAGTTAGATGTGAAAACCGGTTTTCTTCATGGTGATTTGGATGAAGATTTATATATGAAGCAGCCATAGGGTTATGAGGTCAAAAAGAAGGAGAATTATGTGTGCAGAATAAAGAAGAGCTTGTATGGCCTAAAACAAGCTCCAAAATAATGGTATAAGAAATTTGATTATTTTATGTTGGAACAAGAATATCAAAGGTGTCATTCTGACCATTACATGTACATCAAACATTTTGATGATGGTTCCTTTATTATATTATGATTGTATGTTGATGACATGTTAGTTGTAGGAAAGAACATGCAACATATTCATGTGCTTAAGAAATAGCTTAGTGACTCCTTTCCTATGAAGGATTTGGGTGCTGAAAAGTAAATCCTTGGTATGAGGATTTATCATGATAAGAAGGAGAGGAATTTGATCTTATCCCAATTAGAGTATGTGAATAAAGTATTGGAAAGGTTTAGCATGTTGGATGATAAATCTATTGGTACTCATTTGACAAGCCACTTTAGATTATCAAAAGAGTAGTGTCCCAAGATGAAAGTTGAAAATATTAAGATGTCCAAGGTACCTTACTCATTGATAATTAGTAGCTTGATGTATGCCACAATTTATACTAGGTCAGATATTGCCCAAGGAGTGGGAGTTTTGAGCAGGTATACGAGTGATCCAGGTTATGAGCGTTGGCAGGCAATGAAATGGATTCTTTGGTATTTGAGAGGAACCATTGATTTTGCATTATGTTATGATGGATTAGATACCACTTTGCATGGTTATGTGGACTTGAATATGGCATGGGATATTGATAGCAAGAGAAGTACGATAGGATATATATTCAATGTTGGAGATACAATAGTTATTTGTATTTCTAGGATACAAAAGGTTGTGGCTTTGTCAACCACAGAGGCAAAGTATGTTGCTACCATAGAGGCTATCAAGGAGACAATTTGGTTATAGGAGTTGTTTCAAGAGTTGGGACATGAACAAGAATTTGGGAGACTACATAGTGATAGTCAAAGTGTTATTCATTTGGCAAAGAACTCTACTTTCCACTCGAGGATGAAACACATTCAGTTACGTTATCACTTCATTAGGACAGTGTTGGAGCGAAACTTGGTGAAGATAGAGAATATTCATACTAGCCAAAATTCTATGGATATGATGACCAAGGTGGTCACATTGGACAAGTTGAGACTATGTTTATATTTGGTTGGCCTTAGTGGTCATGGAGCAGTGATAGATTATGTTCAAGAGAAACGGTCTCCAAGTGGGAGATTATTGAGTGTGGAGCCCTTTGGGGCTATCACATGACAATAGGAATAAATTTTGAGGGCCTAAAGAGCTTTAAAGATGTGGGGGGCATAATTTTCATGTTCTTCACATGTGAGTGGAATATTCCTTATATTCCTAATTTCCATGTATTCCATATTTCATGGAGTAAGTTGTTAAATGCCTTTTCCCATGTTGACTTTGTTGTTTTGTCCTTCCTTATTGAGTGGAGTTGGTTGTGATCACATGTTCATGGGAAAATGTGCCCTTAGAAGGTGGAGATGATAAATATGTAAAATTTCTCTTTGGGATATCTTTTAGATAGGCTTGATGAGGTGGAAAAGAGTTGTCACATGTTGGATAAAGCTTATCTTGGATAAGCATTGCAATTTTCTCCTCCTTTTGTGGATTTTATTCATTTTCTTATATATACAAGGTGTGGTGTGGCCTTTAGAGGTTGATGGTTTATATGTAGGGTGTGGCTTTAAGTATCAGAGTCAAAGTGCAGGTGTTTATCATAGGGTGTGGTTTAGCAACTTATGAGATACAACATTATATAGGTGTAGGTGAAAGTGTAGTTTTTGTACAACACTTTCTACATGAGATTTTATCTATTTCTGTGAGAGTTCATTGTAATCTTGTTTTAGATTATTGATTTATTTAAGAACTTTCATTGGTGGATGTATCCCACATTGGGTGAACCATATTATATATATGTTATTTGTGTTATTATTATCTTGCTCTCATATTAATGGTGAATTAAGGAATGTTTCTATGATGCATTTTATTGTATAGTTTGAGATCTAGTTTATGGTAATAGTAGATCTAGATTTAAAAGTGTCTTATTCCTAACACTTTGTTGATGGTGGCAAATAAGTCTAGGCATTCTTCCAAATAATGCTCATTCTTACAAAAGGCATAGGTTGGATAGACTATGCAGTCATGCTGGTAATGCTTTGGAGAGCTACACTTATAGTAGGTTTTAGGTAGAAAATAACTACCTCCATGTCCACAACTACAACATCTATAGGACTAACCTCCACCATTATCATGGTTTTTAGTTACATAGGTTTGGTGAGGATCATTCACACGTACCTCATGAATCTCATTGGTAAGTCGACAATCATTTGTATCATGTGTATATGCATCACATATTTTACAGTATGATGATACTTTAGATTGAGTAGTGCACTAAAGCAAGGGGTGATCTCTCACATCATGGTATTCTTGATGGATCTCATAGGATTGTTTTACCATTGTGTAAATACTCCTTTTGGGATCACTATTATTTTTATGACTTTTCCTTTCACAGTCAACACACCTTAAACCACTATGAGTGTCTTGAGCACTATTTATAGTGAGTTTCTCCAAATGAGATGCCATATCAGTAATATGGGCTTCCATAAAGGACTAATCCCTATTTATATACTTCTAATAGCTTTAGTGCAAAGGGCAGCTTCCAATGCCTCACATGGGTCAATGAAAGTCTTATGGGACAATGTGAATAATAAAGGAAGTAACAAGCCTCCTACAAATTATTGGGCATGTTGTGTTGTATTTATCTCAAATGATAAATTGGAAATAAGTGTTTTAAAACATGTATCATACTCACACACACTGTCAATGAGTTCTTGTTTAATATCCTTCAGGGAAATAATACTCTAATGGTCAAACTCTAGAATGTCAAATTCTTGAAAAAAACCCACCTTCAACTGCTCATAGTTTACCATAACTTGTTGTGGATCAAACTTATGATACCATTTATGCATGTGGTCTAAAAGGGTAATGATAAACTAGGTTGCCTTATGTTTAATATAAGTGATGCCTCATGCCTACCAAATGAGTTCACACTAACGAGCATGTTCTACTACATTTTCAACACCATGATATTTAGGCAATGAAGCATCATCTCATAGCATACTATAGGCAAACTAATCATTGATAATGCAGCCTATTACAAAACCCCTCTAGTTCCTCTTGGACCTTGTGGGGGAGGTCCATTAATGCCTCTTATGCCACCTCTGAATCCTATAATAGAACCACCATCGATACCGCCTCCTGCACCTCTTGTGGCAATAAAAACACTTGGTACATTAGGTGAAAATGTAGGTTAATTAACTATTAATGGGATTTTACTTTGCCCACTAGATATATTTGGTCTACCAGGCATTCCAAAGTGAGCCATAGGGTTGACTTGTAATGGAAAAGAAATTAATGACAAACTATTATCTTGATTCTGTACTTCAAAAGTTTTTTATACAAGTTTAGACTCTGACTCCACACTATCTGTATCCCAATTTCTTACAATAACTTCATCCAATTCAAATGCATGAGCATGCATTATAGGTGTGAAATTGGGCCTATCTAGATTGGGTTCTATAGTCACCAATGTTTGACTTGTTTCTTCCACATGTACTTGTGTTAACGTAGGGTGTGAAGTGTGGTTGGGGAGTCCTCATTATGTTTTTTTGCCTCCCTACAGATCCTTGTGACACTTCCAAAGTCCTCTTCCCTCCTTAGATTGATTCTAACCATAACCCTTTACCTAGCCTCATCATACTTATGTTTACATAACTTTCATTGACTAGATACCATACTAAACCAAGAATCTCATGTCAATATGTGCCCCTTCATTTCCCCACCAATTGTTTTACTCACATGAGGGAGAGTTTAGTCATTTATGAGGAAGTTTTCAAGTCCTGATTCAATTACAAACTTCTTAATTTATAATGAAAACTACCTGAGATACCTTTGCATGATTCTTAGAGGAATTTAATTGGGCTTCCTCTATACAAGAGTACATAAAGATTGCATATTCAAAAATATAGCTATTAAGTGTTCTTCTCCACCAAATGTCCACCAAGCACATCTAGGGTGCTCCCAATATTTCCAGTTTAACTGACGCTCTACTAACTAGTAGACCTTCCATATGTAATTCCTTGAATGATCTTGCATGTACGTTGAAAGCCAAACATGCAAGTGAATGATCCCTTATACAAAAAAAACTTCATAGATTGAGTCATATAAGTGTTGTTCTACCCATACATGCATATAAACTCTTGGTTTATGATAATGAAGTGCAAAATTATTTTTTACAAGAGTAACCCAATACTCAATATTTTCCATAGATAACCATTTAATCATTTTTCTACCAGCGTGTGAATAAGTGCAACGGGTCCCAGTAATAAAACTAAAATGTTGGGATATTTTTTTTAGTTTAGCATGAATTTTCCTATTTTCATGCCTAAGAGAATAATAGGTCTAGCGAGCTAGTGCACTAGCATATCATGCGAGAAAGGTTGTCATGTGTTTACCCAAAGCATGTAGCCTAAGACTGGTTCCCATTGGTTTAATCACACGATGGTGTATTCATTCAGTTTCTTAAGCTAGGGTGCTCGAATAGGCACTTAGTTCTAAATATATACTTGGTTCCATTACTAACTCTTGACTATTCATTTATTCCCTACTTAATTGATCACATAAAAAGATGGGTGCAAGATAAGAATAAAAGAGTATTGATTCCATTGTATTCATAACCAAATTACATAAGGTAGTTCATCAACGCAAGTGATTTCTCTAATTTCATATACAAGTCACATCCATAATTATAATGGATCAAGATTGTAATTACCAACCAACCCATTAAGTAAACCTAGGGGGTATTTATACATGGCTCTACCCTGACCATTCATTTACACAAATAATTACATAGTGATGACTTGCCAATGACCATTAACAATAATGAGTCATGGGAAGTTGTTACATTGAATTCCTAATGACCTAGGCCTAACTACCCCAATATATTCTTTTTCTATATTGGATCTTTGTTGTTATGCACCTATCTTCTCATGGACTAGGGATAGATTCACATTTGAATATTCTTCTCTAATGTTTGTGTGAATCATCTCTACTTTCCATGCCTTTGCCCAAGTCTTTCACTATTGTTTGAGTCATGTGTTCTCAATTCCTCCATGTTTCATGTATCCTTGTTCTTTTTGACTTGCCTCTTCCATGCCATGGTCTTCCATGTCACGTCTCTTCATTGCCTCTGCTTCCTTCCATGCCATTATCTTCAAAAGGTAATTAGAATAAATATAATATATATATAATTTAAGGCCTAACAAATTTTGAATAATAAGTAGGTATGGATAACATGCTTCTAACACATGCACCCACTAAATCTATGAATTGATATAATTAAAATACTAATGAATTTAGATAACATGCTTACAAAGTATGCCCCCACTATAATCTTAAAATTATGAATGTGTGGAAGCCATGTCCATACGACATGCCTCCACTTACTCTACAAACTAGTATAAGTATTGAATACTGAATAAGTGTGGAGAACATGTTTCTAAAGCCATTGTAATCTAATAACTATGAATGTGTGGAAGCCATGTCTATATGACATGCCTCCAATGAATTTGAGAACTATTCAAAGTGTGGAAAACATGCTTCCACTAATATGCCCCCCCTTGAGGTGATGGAAAAATAATGCCTAAAAGTTACCTCACCTCAAAAGGGTAAGACAACTATAAAATCTGTGAATGTAACCATGTAGCATATAAAAGGAAATATGTCTAAGTAAATGTATCATTGAAATGAATAAAACCAATGTGATCACATGTATGCCTAAGAGGCATGATAAATATCATGACAACATCTAGATAGTAACAATACAAGATCAACAAGCAAACAAGCACACACACAAAAGCACTAAAAAACAAGTCAAAAAGTAATGGTCCAAGGAGACCACAAATAAGGGGCGTGTTCAAATGCCATAAAATCAAGTGGACATGACTTAGTCAAATGTCCATAAAATAAGGAATGATGTATTTAAATATCCATACAATAATCAATGACATATTCAAATGTCTAATAACGTAACATAAGCATAGGGGCCACATACAATGGAGCATATTCAAATGCTCAAACAAGCAAGACAAGACACTCAAGGAAGTGCATAAAGGAAAAGCATAAGTAACTAGCATAAACATCTCATAGTGGCCCATGGATCAAATGTGTTAGCAAAAAATGTCAAGTTCTTAGCATATCAAATACCACGTGCTAGATAAAAGCATAGATAAGGCATGTGTAAGTACATATGTAAGCTCAAACATGATAGTTTAGATTGATCATTGAATAATATAACCTATGTATCAATATCATAGAAGATGGATGCCCCCAACATCTTGGTGATGTGAGTAAAGGGAAATTTGAACACCCATATGTGTATCATGTATCTATGTATGCCTATATATGTGTATGTAAGAGTAAATGATATGCTAGTCTTCAACATGAAAATAACACATAGATGTTGTATACACATAATATTTTCAAACTTCTATTCATTACCGACACTTTGTATCTTGCAAGACCCTGTCGAGTCTCAATCTCACTGAGTGTGTGCCTTAAGGGGTGCATTGGGAAAGGGGTGGGTAGACCATCGATGCTTCGTAAGATTATTGTTTGTTTTTCCACTTTCCATCTACACACTTGTATTCTAAAACCATTTACCCTAAGCTTATTCTTCTTAGTCCTACCTCCTCCAGTCATTTTCATCTTTTCATCCTTTTTTTCTTACCTTAACACCCTTTTGGATAGTCGATTATACTGGGTCGATAAGGTTGACCCACTACAATTTAGGGGTATTTTTTACTTTCTTGGTTTGTTAGCCTTTTGACTAACCTAGCTCAGACCTAGTGATTTGTACCCAAAACACACTAGGTCGACTAGGTTGACCCTGTACAATCGACATTCCTGGGAGGATTTAGGGCAAGATTTACCTATATATACAAGTTCATTATCCACCATTTCATAAGATAATAATTATTAGTGAAGAAGTGTGAGAAAACATCTGCTTATTGACCATTCTACTTGAGGAATAAATCTTAAGGTTCCATACTTTCTTTGGAGATATGGATCTTGTCTTGTGGATAAGTCTTTTAGACGCTTATATAGGTTGTGTATCCTAGATCTAATTTATCTTGGATATCCTTACCACAACAATCTCATGTGAAGTACCTTGGCCAAGGGAGAGATTGAGGCTCAGCTAGTTCATCTTCAAATGTAAGTATTCCTATCTTTATTTCTCCTTTGTAAGAGTAGATAAATAATCCAGTTGTATTCTTCTCTCCATATATTAGGATTTCATATACATTTATGTGAGTATATGTCTTCTAACACATGTTTAGTTTATTTATTTTATTATTTCTAACCCCCAATTTATGCCATAAGCTTTGGTGTGCATTAGATTAAATTTTACTTTCTTGTTATTAGAATAGAGTGAATGTTTTAAACCTTAAGACTTCATTAGGGTTATTGTGTGATTATGTTAGACTATAGGCTTTGGAACTCTTTCTAGCGTGATATGTTGTGACAAGTGATCCCCTAATTGAGTCTAATTAATCCCCATATTGGTCATGTTCTCATTTAACAAATGTATCCCCATTCGGAAGTGTAGGTATGCTCTATCTTCTCTGAGCCATGATTGATTTATAGACATGATGCATTTTTGATTACATACATTCTGATGAATCCAACATGAAACTAATCCTTGTAGGATTTATTTCACTCTTTTTCATTCTTTTCATCATTATTTTGATCATCATTTTTATGATATATTTTGACATACTGGATCAATTTTATCGACCCAACTTTTCTCTATGTGTAGGTTTCCATAAATAGAAAATTGGATTGACTTAATCAACCTAATATAGGTTTCCAACCTTTTAGACACCTAGTTCAACCTACTAGGTTGACCCACTCAACCCCTTATAGTTTCAACACTCTGCAATAGGGTCTTGTATAGCTTGATCGATCTTGTCAACCTAGTTTGTAGGTTTTGCCAACATACCTCAAGGTTCTTCATCAACAATATTCCTTCATTGCATCTTTGATCCACCAAGGTTCCTTTCTAACTCTCTATTTCTTTATTTTATATCTTTCCTTTCACATTTTATAGTCTTTAAAACTGCCCTTGCATGGTCAATTGTATCGACTTTGCCAACCAAGTTCTGTGTTTTGTGTGATGTTTGAAATAACTAGATTGACCCAATTCATTTTCAAATTTTGCTTCCATAGTACAGGTTAAACCTTATCAACCCTGTTCTATATTTTTTGCATATAGTGTTAACACTATACCTTGTTTCAAGTTGGAATTAACCTAATATCTATTAGTAATTAGCTCACACCTTTCTTTTTTTATTGTTTGCATGCTTAGAATAGCTCACATAGTTTAATTAGGGGATTTTTAATTAATCATTTAGTTTCACTATTTCTATTTTATGCACACATGATCAAATCACAAAAAAATAAATAAGCATTTTAACATTTTCTCTACCCTAGGCTAACCTACTTGGATTTCATCACCAAGGGGGAAGCTGACTTGATGCTTTAGTCAAGTATAAAGCATGGTTAATGGTATATTATGGATAAACACCCAACACCATTATCATTGTAGTGTATGAAGTGAGGGGGTAGGCCCCAATACTAAGATTGTATCATTACTAATACAATCCCTTTCATCCCAAACTACCTAAAACCATCCTTAGATTGTTATCTATTACCTTTCTTATAACCAACTTTCAATCACATTAAAAATCATATCTTAATAATATAATAAACATTCAAGTTGACTAATTAGTTAGCTCTTTACTTTCCTAGTTTATTGTTTGCTCTTTGCTCAATTGTGTGTGAAAAAAATTGCATTATCCAGTGTTAGTACAATGTTTTGCTTTGTGTGTCTCAATTTGATTGGCCAACGTTGATCCAATTGACTATTTGTTTCCTTTTAGCACTTACTTCTTTACATAACTTTCAAAATTGTATTATTCACAACTTGTATCAAAAAATTTATCTTTTTTTTTCATTCTCTACATCATTATGAATCCAATGCATTTTACGATTTGCAAAATGGATGAGTAGAAACAAAGATATAGGCAAAACAAGGAATCTACCTATTTTTAGCCTCTATTCACTGTACAGGATCGATGTTGTACTATCTGTAGACCTTTTTCAGCCTCTATCCATTGTACATAATCAATCTAGTCAACCTTTTACTATTTACATACCTTTTCAATCTCTACTTTTTGTATAGGTTCACCCAAGTCAACCCTATATTGTTTACAGACCCTTTTTAACCCCTATTTATTGTACATGATCAACCCAATCAACCCTATACTATTTTCTATCACTTTTTATTCCCCTTGTGTGGTTATCTATTCTTGTTTTATCATGATGAAATATTTTCAACCTTCCCTTAATATAGAACATTGCATAATCAAGGATTTGGATAATAACCTCACTTATTTCTTTACTTCATATGAAACTATCCATTTTCTTCCTTCACCTTCTCCTAAACCAAAACCACTCACTACACATTGTAATGTAGTAGAAGTCATTCATCCTAATCCTCCTCCTAACACCAATTTTTTTAATCTTCCACCTACAAAAAATCCTCCTCCTACCAACACTAATAAAATAATCCTCTTCCTAACAACACTAATACCCCACCTTAAAACCCACCTATTGATACAACTCAACTTCTTGCATAAATCATACAACAAATAAACATGATGAAAACTTCCAATCAGTCTCTAATGATGAACATGCAACAACATTTATTACACATGATTATGCAACCACCTCAAGTCATCATGTCTCAACCAAATCAAAATTTTGTCCCTCCTCCTCTTAGAGATGCCAATGAGAACATCATCCCTCAACTTCCAATGAATAACAAAATGATTCAACATCTTCAAAATGAACCTTTAGCCCCATTTATTTCATCCATAGATATTTGAAACATTTCTCCAACTATCACATATAATGGGACTAAGGACCCTACTATCTTTCTTAAGTCTTTTGGTAATGTCTATAAGGAATGGGTCTAAACTAACACCTTTGCTACCACCAAGCTCTTAGCCAAAACATTTGTGGGTGATGCAATTTAATGGTACAACCAACTTCCAAGACATTACATCTTATAAATAGAAGATTTAGTCAATACTCTAGTGAAGGAATTCTAACATGATGACCTCCTTGAAAATTAACTTAGCCATTTCATCAATGCCAAACAAGTTCCTAATGAATCTGCTCATACTTTCACTAAACAATGGAAGTCTCTGTCTCATAAATTGGACCATAACATGAATGATGATACTCTTTTAAAAATATTTATCACTACTCTTAAACCTCCCCTTTAATACAAAGTTCTAATATTTTCACCTCAAACTTTAGAAGAAGCTTTAGACCAAGCAAAAAGGCAAAACTTTCTTATGACTCAATTTGAAACACCTCAAACAACTACTAAAGCACCTTTTCAATTATTTTCTCATAACATTGATTCATCCAAGCCTCCCCAAACTCAAAATGGAGCATCTAATTCAACCAATTTTAACCTAACCCACCCACCCTTGAGTCTATAACAACTTAAGAATAAATTGCCACCCTCTAAACCTATGAGCTTTGATCCTTCCAAACCTCCTCCAAAATGGTACAATCCTGATAAATTTTGTTGGTGGCATGTTAATATAAGTCATTCTCATGAGTCTTATCATGATATTCATCATTTTATTCTCATGAGTCTTATCATGATATTCATCATTTTATTCTTTCTTCCTTGCTTGGTCCACATTTTAATCTTGATATTCTCACAAAACAACATTATCAAGACTATCTTTAAGCTTCTCAACTTCAATCTCAAGAACCACAATCACATCAAAATCAACTACCTAATGGTCAACAATAATTGTCCCATACCTACACATCATCTTCTAATTTTGTTCAAACCATAGTTGATCCTTCTTCCTAAACCAATAAGTAAAGGAGAACTAACATGAATAACTTTAAACATATCATTGTATCCATTGAACCTTAACCTCTTAAGTCACATGAACCAAAAGAGTACCTAGTTCAAATGCATACTCCAAAGCATATCATACATGGTCCTCCTTTACCTCCTTTACCTCCTTTACCTCTTCATACCTCTCCTACACATCTTATGTCACATTCAACATCCTTAAAATCTAACAAACCAACACATTTACATATCTCCAAATGCACCTACCAACCCAATCCAAATCATTTTAATGCTTGAATGTTACCTCACTCTAACTCACATGTTGAGGCATCTCACAATGCCCATCTAGATTTCCCTTCAGACTTTAGGGCATCTCACGATGCCCATTGCTACATCCAATTACCCTTTAGGGCATCTTGAAATTCCCACTCTAATTCTACAATGCATAATGACAACCAAATTCAACTTCAAGAAACCTTCTGAGACTTATAAACTTACATTTCACATACTCATCTCTGATATAGATGTTAACATAGATCTTACTTGTTCTTTTATGTCTCATGTTTCTTTATTTTTATACATCTTTCTTTCTTTTACTTTTTTTGTACTATCATTATTATTTTCCTTTACGTTATTTGGTTTTATTACACATTAAATTTGACATTTACTTTCATTTTTATCCTCATATATTTCTTTTATTTTTGTCTTTTTATGTCATTCTTTGCCTTAGTAGCTTTATGATCATTTTTGCCTCTTTCTTTAGCATTTACCTCTTGATATACCATAGTTTTCTTTCTCTTTTGACACTTATCTTTTGGCACCCTCATGGGTTTTTCTTTTTTGAGTTTCTTTGTACAATCATGGATATGACCTGACTTCCCTCACAAAATTACCATCTTTTTCCTTACCTCACTTTATCTTTCACTTGCTTGTTGGCACCCTAGTGGGTTTCTCTTTTATGAGTTGCAGTATAACATCGTGGATAGGACCCGACCCTCCTCATAAAATTACCATCTTTTCAAGTTTTTGATCCTTGTTCACAACTTTAGCTTTTTCTTCTTTTGGTAGATGGAATTTCCACAACAAACTATGTTAGCATGTTTTCCTCTATTTCCCTCATTTTTATGATAAGGAATCACACTTTACTACCATTGTATCCATTTTTTCCTTTGTCACATTTTTTGAAATTTAAAGAAATTCAAATTGTTCCATGTGTCATTCCTCTTGATTTCCCCTTTCTTTCATCTCCACATTGGATAAAACAAGGTCGAAGTCAAGATGTCCTTTTATTTCACCTAGATTTATGAGACTCTTAGACCCCATGCTCTTTGAACTTCTCTCTATTATCAACCTTATCCTAAGTATCCAAATGAAAGTCATCTTTAGCACCCATGTTTGGTCTTCCAAATCCATATAGAGGAGGAATCAAAAAAGCCTTCAAGAAAGTTAAAATCCAAATCATTTAAAACAAAAGGTAATGATATCTAAAAGGCAACATGCAAATCTCAAAAGTCAAATTCACATCAAAAGATGTGATTACAAGCACATATCTTATCTCTAATCAAATCTCAAACTCCACAGTTGGCCTCGCATAGAGCCAAGGTCCTTTGGGGTGTGGTAGGCCAGTAGATTGGAATAGGGGAATTTAACAAACTTTATGGTGCTAGCTACTTTCTCACACAAATACCCAATCTTCATAGTAGACTGATGGTTCTATAAGGGGTCCTGAAGAATAGGGAAAAATTTGTGGGGAGGTAGGTCCATTTTAATTTTCATGCATATAGCCTTCATGGGATGATCTATAGACTTCATTTTTTGACCTAAGGCTTGTGTGGCTAAGAGAAGTTCTTTAGAGTCCTTAAGGTCGAAAGTCCTCTTGTTTTGACAAACCTAATTTGAGTGTCTTGACTTCGATAAAGAGTTTCTCTACCTTGGTTTTTCCTTCACTCTCCCCTCCACCCATTTTATTTCCCCCTTGATAGGCAAATTATGATTCTAAATCTATTTTCCCTCTTCTATTATTCCTTCTTCTTCACCTCTTAAAAACATGCCAACATTTCTTTGTTTCAGCTTTATCTATCCTTAGAGCAAAAAAGCATGTTTGAGTAACTATGGATCACTCTTTTCTTTCATTTTTCATTATTTTACTACCCTTCTATTATGGATAGTTGAGTCCACATCCTTTTTCCATTATTACATGTTTTTCTTTATGCATACCTTCTTCATATTTGTCTTCCATCTTCAATTACATTTCATTTTCTTTTTTTCATGTTTTCCTTTTTGCCTATCTTACACGAGCTTCCTTTTCACTTGCTTACATATATTTTTTAGAGTTTTCTTGCATTGACATTCCTTTTTGTCATTCATGTTTTACATGCTTTCCAACATGATTTATTGTGTTTTCCAATCATTTGTCATTTATTTCCTATTATTTGTCATTCATTTGCCCATTATTTGTCACTCATTTGCCATCCTTTTGTCATTTATTTGCCTTCAAATATTCTAAAATTTCCTTAATAATCCTAATTTTCCAAAAATTCTTAAAATATCTATCTCTACTAACCACTATATGCCTATTTTCCAAAAAAATCAATTTTTGGTTATTTTTTGCACTAACTTCTACAGGTTCATCTAGTGTTCTCTACATTGGACACCTTCACACTTTTTTATAGTCTACTTCTTTGTCTAAGACACTAAAGTAAGTTAAAGGTATGTGTTTTTCAATTCAGTCCTTTCATTTATCTTATTTTTTGTTTATTACACTTTACTTAGCATCAATGTTGTGTGTTATCATGTTCTATCTTGAAGCACCATCCTATGTTGCACTTACGTGACATGTGATGAGATTTGAGTGGGGCATATGTATACACATAATATTTTCAAACTTTTATTGATTACTGACACTTTGTATCTTTCAGGAACCTGTCGAGTCTCAATATCTCTGAGTGCATGCCTTAAGTGGTGCATTGAGAAAGGGGTGGGTAGACCATCAATACTTCATAATATTGTTGTCCCTTTTTCCACTTACCATCTACACACTTGTCTCCTAAAACCATTTAACCTAAGCTTATTCTTCTCAGCCCTATATCCTTCAGTCATTTTCCTCTTTTCATCTTTTTGTATTGCCTTGACACCATTTTGGACAGTCGACTATACTAGGTCGACCCAATACAGTTTAGGGGTATTTTTCACTTTTTTGGTTTGTTAGCCTTTTGGCCAACCTAGCTTAGACCTAGTGATTTATCCCCAAAAACACATTAGGTCGATTAGTTTGACCTTGTATAGTCAACATTCCTGGGAGGATTTAGGGCAAGATCTACTTATATATACAAGTTCATTTCCCACCATTTCATACTAGAAGAATTATTAGTGAAGAAGTGCGAGTGAACATCTACTTATTGACCATTCTACTTGAGGAATAAATCTTAAGGTTCCATACTTTCTTTGGAGATGTAGATCTTGTCTTGTGGAGAAGTATTTTAGATGTTTAGATAGGTTATGTAGCATAGAGTTGATTTATCTTGGTTATCCTTACATACTACAACAATCTCTTGTGAAGCACCTTGGCCAAGGGAGAGATTGAGGCTCGGTGGGTTCATCTTCAAAGGTAAGTATTCCTAAATTTATGTCTCCTTTATAAGATTAGATAAATAATGCATTTTTATTCTTCTCTCCATGTATTAGGATTCTGTATACATTAATGTGAATATATGTCTTCTAATAAATGTTTAGTTTAGTTGTTTGTTTTATTGTTTTTAATCCCCACTTTGTGCCACAAGCTTTGGTTTGCACTAAATTAGATTTTACTTTCTTTTTACTAGAATAGAGTGAATGTTTTAAACTTTAGGACTCTAGTAAGGTTATTGTGTGATTGTGTTAGACTATAGGCTTTGGAACACTTCCTAACATGATATGTTGTGACAAGTGATCCCCTAATCAAGTATAATAGATCCCTATATTGGTCATGCTCCCACTTAACAAGTGTATCCGCAATCAAAAGTGTAGGTATGCTCTATCTTCTTCGAGCTAGGATTGATTTGTAGACATGATGCATTTTTGATTGCATACAGATGCCAATGAGCCAATAAAACATGTAGGTGTTAAAAATGTTTTATTTTTTAATGTTTTTTGGTTTTTTGAAGAGTTTTTGGAAAATGGAAAAAACTATCCATTTTCCCAATCTAAATGTAAACCATTTTCCCAATCAAAATGCAAAGGACCATTAGGTAATTCACTTTTTTTATTCATATGACAATGTGTCTTATGACTTATCATGGCACATGTTGTGATGCATTTTGTTAAATGTATTCCATTTGTTGTTATCGTAAATTTATCATTGTACCCATCAAATGGCACATGTGTTTTGCTATCTTGAAATTAAAATGTAAGACACATGTTTTTCATATCGAGCTTTGCTTCCATATTGACCAACCAAGACCGACTTAGATGCAAAGTGAAATTTGGTTTTGGATTTGTTACCCATATCATAGAATATACAATCTTTGGTATGCATGTTATAGGTATAAGTATGTATCCAAGAGAATTTGGGTTTAATGGAGATTTCTTTAGCTCATTCATATGATGTCCCATTTATTAAAAAAACATCATGCTATAAAGTAAGTCCCATTATGTGCCAATTAGAATATATGTAAAACATAACCCATTGATATTTGCAAAAATTGTTATATGTCCACCTATAGGTGGGTTTGAAGGTTGGTCTTCTTTGGAAAGATGTGAAATATTGGACTTGCTTTGTTGTGGGGATAAAAATTTTATTTGGCCTACATTCTTGTATTCTTGAATTTTGGGCCTCAAATCCCCATATTGGCTTGAATTTTGGCTTGTGATCTAATGGCAATTAAAATATGGCAATCCTTCTTGAGGAAGAAGGTGATTTCCTAAACTATGTTGAGTATAAGGTAAGGAGATCATGTTATATTCAAGTAACATGGAAAAAATGGTATCAATTTTATCCTATTGTGTTGTAAAATATGTTGTGAAGCCTTTTGAGAAGACTTCTCATAATGGATATGACTTAACAGAACTTGTTTCTCATACAATTGTTCCAATGTGTTCAATGAAGAGGAAGGTATAGAAGGATGAGCATTTATATGCTCATCAATTTTGATTATTGTACATTTTCCTTGATTTAATTTGTATACAACTTTGTCATGCCATGAGGATGGATCACCAAAGGGAGCTTGATTGTTTGATTCTCTTGGAATTTTTGTAACATTGATTCCCCTTGTGATGGTTCCCAATTTTTATTTGTATCTATGTGCACCTCAATGTTTAATTTGTTGATAGGTTGTTGGTTATCCATGATTATTTTTAAATACCCAAAGCCTTATCAATTTTGATTACACTTGAGAGTTATAGGATGGGTAATACCTTGCTTAGGTTTACCCAATCCTTGTCCTTGATACCCATATTTGAGAAAGTATTGAAGGCCAAAATTATGCAATATTTTACTTGAGGAGTTTGAAGTATCTGAAGAATGTTATGCATCCACCATTATCATATTGGAAAGTTATGGCATCTTATGTTTGTAATGATATGTGTGTGTGTGTGTGTGTGTGTGTGTGTGTGTGTGTGTGTGTGTGTGTGTGTGTGTGTGTGTAGAATGCTTCCTTTTTCTTGATGGCTTAATATGACCTGGCAAGGATGCCATAATTTATTGGTTAACCTTCCAAGAAAATTCAATATAAAATGAAGGATAAGAAGGATCACCACCCTTAGTAAGGGGAATATTATTTGGAAATGTAGGAATAGGAGGGGTTTAGATCAATGAACTTGAAAGAACATATCCTTTATTAATGATTTGCAAATCCTTCATGATTTCCTTATGGAGTTGACATAAATTGTCATGATCAAATGAAAGTACCTTATCTCCATGTGGAACCAATTTTGGTATATAAGGCAAGGGCAATTGCTTTTGACCCTCCTTGGGATGGATCACATCATGCATTAAAAGGATGGGAGCATAGACCTGATTAGAGGGATAGTAGATACCACCATTCAAAGTTTTGATATTGTTTGCCTTAGCACTTGGAGGAATGGAAGAGTAATGGATTTTGATCCCTACTTTGAGAGATTATTGAAGGGTTTCATAGTCATAATCATCAAATCAATTAATGTCATCCATGATGAAAGAGAAAAAAAACACAAAAACTAGGATAAGGCAGGAAATAAGCATCTACAAGAGAATGCTTATACAACAATGATGCTCAAAGGTCAGGTTCACCAAATGTTTAACCCTAATTTGGATAAGGATTCTACTTAGGTATACAGGGTTAATGATATAGAAATGATAAGGCATAAAGGTGAATATCAAATATAGATTAGGCTGATTAATGTACTAAACTCAGATTTACCATATTCTAAATTTATTAAACTGAGATATATAAATGACATAAAAGAGAGTAATTATCTAGTTTTGATGCTAATATAGTGTTGGATCTGGTATAGGTAGAAATCAAGTGGGAAGATATTTCTGGAATAGTCATTATATTTTAGATCTAGTGTCTTTGGCTAGCTTAAAAGTTGCGTCAACATAGGATAATTATATAGATGCTACTGTCTGGGTTTAACACTAGTGTTCAATATGAAATATCAAATAAAACAAGATGCAACCACTTGGATGCTTCTGGGTTTGACTTCACCTTCACTCTAGTGTATTCAAATCTAGGTCATGGGTTGTCACTCTTAATGAAATGGTAAAACCCTAGCTTTTCATCTTCAATATGACCTTAGGGAAAAATGAGTTAGTTAGAACATGGTGTCGAGCTAACTTGTAATGACCTTGCTATCAAAGGGCACTACCTACATAGCCAATACTTTAGAAGAGGACCTCAAACTCATGTAGTTATCCCCTACCTGTTGGCTTGTATGTGAATCATGTAATGTGTGTAAATCAAGTACAATAATGACCTAGCTTGTAACATGGTAAATATGACCTTATGACACTCCTTTAGTACTTCAAACATGTAGTTAGGTTGTTCCTTTGATTGATATTAGAATAGGATAGACTATGAAAGCTTTTGGTAACTTGAGTGATTCTTGAATGCACTTTTGGTCTAATTGTTAGGTGTTCCCCAAGTTTTGTAGGTGTGGAATGAATGAGGGTTGATATTATATTTATACCAATCTTAATGGGAGATAACTCACATTAAAGCACTTAGGCTGACCATTGTAATACCTTTTATTTACAAATTGGATGACATTAAGGCCCTGTACACTTACATCAAGGTAGGATAGTAACATTGTTGCTACTGTCTATCCTTGACTTAGTGTCTAGGGAGCAGGAGAGTAGGCATAGGGTAAGAACTTGTAGAGGTGTAAGAAAAGTAAATTTTAAGTATTCTAGGCAATATGGGATGTTTATGTCATCAATACAAGGCTAGTCAAACTAAGAGATAGGCTAAGGGGCACGATATAGAGTAAATGTGAGGCTTGGAGAAGTAAGGCATGTGTATAATTAAGAGGAACAACCAAGGTTTGAGTTTCCCAAGTGTACAAGACTGGGGTGCTACATAATCACAAAATATCATCTACAATAGTCCATTTGATTATATTTCTCTCCATCTCTTTCTTTTCTTATATCTTATGATCAAAGTGTCATAATGCTTTCTAACTGAGGCCTATTTTTTGAGGATTTTAAGTTCCTCCAAGTTAGCCTCTTTATTTTTAATTTGCTCTGAAAAGAAAATAATATTATTAATACTGACTTCAATATCCTTCCAAATGTGTTCTTGGTGTTTGTGCCTTATTTTGTCTTCAAATATTATAGCATTAATTTTGACTCAAAATTTCCAAGTTATTAAACTTGGGCCCATTTCCAATATATTCTCTAAGATGTTCGACCCTTTGTTACACTACCATGCTTAGAATTGATCGCAAAGAGTGTAGTCAGGGTCCATCTCAAATTATACGTGTTAAGGAATTTATTTTGTATCCAAGAGGCATAATTGAATTGAATAATGAGGTGATCTACATCTTCATCACTTTTGTAACACATGACACATCTCAAATGTCCCTGATAACCTTTATTATTTAGATTTCCCCTATTAAAATCTTTCCATGCATAACCAACCAAAGGAAAGATTTGGATTTTGGACATGCTTTTGAACTCCATATTTTACACCAAAAATAACATTCAAATGTAATGGGATGGGGTTTAATATAAGCATTATATCATTATTTTATTGAATAGACCCATGTGTCACTACTATTCTAAATCAGATAATCTTTTTTAGAACTCCAAGGGACCCAAAAACCTTGAAGAAGATCATTTAATTTTGATTGGGGTCTGTCATATGTTTCATATTTATTTTTAAAAGTTTTCCAAGTGAAAGTATTGTGGCCTTTCTCATCATTTTCAATCCATTAGTATTTAACTTTATGCATCCATTATCTTATGCTTTCTATTCTAAAGTTGTTAATATTAGGATCAAATATCAAGGGTTGATGAGTGAGCCATTTATCTTCCCATAAATTAGTACATTCATTGCTATGCACTTGTCAAAATAATCCTTTCATAAGGATCTATCTAGTTTCCATTATACTATTCCAAATTACAGATCTAAGAGGAAGGTCCTTAGCAATGAAGATTCTCTTTGGGTTCCCCCATTAAGGTATTTATCTTTGAGGATTTCACTCCATTATTCTAAGGAGTTATAACTAATTATCAACACCAATTTAACAACAAGAGCCAAGTTTAAATTTTTGAGGTTTCTTATTCCCACTCCTCCCTATGTAATTGGTTTGCAAATTTTATCACACACGAGGAAAGGTAATTTAGCTTTGTCCTCCATTCCTTGCCAAATAATATTTTGAAGGATTTTATCCATCTCGAAAATGGATCTTGCAGGAGCTGTCATGAGGGAAAACCAATAAGTAACGATAATTTGCATAACCATATTTATAAGGAAGATCCACTCTAAGTATGTAATATGTCTACCTTTCCAACTACTCAACTTATTTTGCTTCTTATCAATGATATTTTTCTAAAGTTTCTTTTTGCTAATGCCTTAAAAAATGAAAGCCCACATAATTGTCTAGGAGAGAAGCCTTTTCTAATCCCAAATTTATACTAAGGAAATCTTGAAGCTTCAAATTGACATTTACAAAGAAGATCTTAGATTTAATTTTGTTGATTGACTGCCCCAAGGAATTTTCATAACTACATAGTGTGTCCCTTATTTATCTAACTTTTTGATAAGTTTGAAGAATAAAGAACATAGTATCATACGTAAATTGCAAGCAAGATTGAGATGTTCCATCAATAGTAGCTTAAATACCTTTAATTCTTTTTTTGTCTTCTACATAATTAATGTCTTCTTAAATCCTTTGCCATGAGAATGAAGAGATAAGGAGAGAGGGGGCCACCTTGTCTGATACCTCTGTGGGAAGGCAAAAATCCTTTCAGGGAGCCATTAATCATCATTGATAACTTGGAGGAGTAACAACTTTGAATCCATATTCTTTATTCTTTACTAAACCTGAATATTTGTAGCACCCCATCTAAAAAGGAGCATTTAACTTCATCATAGGCCTTGTAAATGTCCAGCTTGATCATCATACCTTTGCTTCTGCTAACTTTTAGAGAATGAATGATTTTATGAGTGATGATAATGTAATATGTAATTTGCCTTCCCTTCATAAGTCTCATGAGATAAGTTCATGAAGGATTTTCTGAAACCTGTTAACAATGATTTTGGAGATGAATTTGTAGATAGTATTGCAAAGGGAGATCATGCGAAAGTCCTCTGGGGTTTTGGTTTCATATTTTTTAGGAATGAAAGAAAGAAAAGTAAAGTTAAATGTTTTAAAAATATATTGAGATTATTTAGATTTGTGTGCCACTTCCTTGATATCATTGCCAATGAGATCCCATAAATGTTGGAAGAAAAGAGTAGGGAACTCGTCAGGACTAGGTGATTGGTCTCTTACAATGTCAAAAACAATAATCTTGACTTCTTCTAGGGGAATATGATCCATCAAGTTTTTGTTATCTATTAGAGTAACCAATTTGGGGATTTTCCTCTATAACATTTCTTGATCATCCAAATTATCTAACTCGTCTTGCTTGAGAGCATCTTCCCATTGTCTCACCATATAATCTTTAATTTCATTTGGGGTTTCCCAGTTGGTGCCTTCCATATTTTCCATTTTTTTAGTGCAGTTTCATTGTCTTCTAATTTTACATGAGAGATAGAAAAACTCAGTATTCTAATCTCCCTCCATCAACAATCACACCTTGGATTTTTGCTTCTAGTAAATTTCCTATTTTATGTAGATGTCTTTAATTTTTTGTCTGATTTCTTCTTATTATTCCAAAAAGTCTATTAAACTATGACCTTCCATTCTCAACTCCTAGATCTTCCCACTTATATTATCCAAATCCTTTTTGTCTTGAAATATATTTATAAAGATAGATTGGTTCCATTTCTTTAAGGGATATTTTAAATATTTGAGCTTATGAGAAAATAGGTACATTTTGGTCCCATATATATATATATATATATATATATATTATATATATAGTTAGGAGCTTTCTATTACTATATATCAAAGTCATCAAACTCAAGATGTTCAAACTACATTTTTTCAAACCTAAAAGGAGCTTTCTAGCTGGGCATCATGCACAAATGAAGGGATATCAGCCAATTATCAGAACCTATCAAGTTGAGAACCTCAGTTTCTAGGTTAGTATCACTTTATATTCAATTATTAGAGGTTAGAAACCTATTAAGCCTCTCTAAAATAAGATCATTTCCTTTTATTTTTTTATCCCATGTGAACAACCTTTTTTTGGTTTTTAGGTCTCATAGATCCATCCTTTCCACAAAGTTGTGGAGGTTCAAATTATCTTTATCTCTCCTATTTCCTCATTTCTTAAATTAGAATCATCCAATCTAGTGTTGAAGTCATCACAAATGATCCAAAATGAATTCATCTACCTTGATTTAGGCAACAATTTGTTGTCAAGCTTGTTATCTTTCTCCCATATTTTGGGAGCCATATATGTTCATTAGATAAAAGCTAAGCTTTGAAGCAAGAAACACCACTTTAAACATGAGATACTAATTGTGAACCTATTTTTTTTTAGGTGGACTATCTTGGGATCCCATAAAAATAGCATACCATCGACAATGCCTATGGCATCACTCCCCACCACTTCTCTTCTAAGGCATCTAGATAAACCTTTGATGTGTTCCAACAAATGTTCCAATTTAATTTCCTATAACATCAAAACATATGGGTTATTATGATTAATCAACTGCTTTAATATTCTCATTTTGGAGGGGGCATTGAGGCCCCTTATATTCCAAGATATAATTTTCATTAATAAAGTTTGTTTCACTTGGTGCTCACCAAGAGGGTATCTGCTTAGATATGGGTCCCAACTCCAATGGCTTTCATTGATTCATCACTTTTTTTTTTTACTAGGTCTTCCTCTATTTCTCTTTCCAAAGTTTCCTTTAGAATTTAAGTTCAATGTTTGAAGGGTTCCCATGTTAGCCTCTTCCATTTTCGAATCTGAATCATCTTCTTCATCCTAACTTGTCTTGTTTTCCTTATGCTTAGTGCCCTCTATAAATGTGTTTTCCTTTGTCTACTTAGCTTGATGATGATTGGCCTTTTGTTTATGTGTTTCATATGTTTAATTCTTTGAGAAGATTTTTAGGTCCTCTTTGAAGCCACAATTTGTTGTAATATCTTAAATTTCCATATTATTTTATTTCTCAAAAGGTTATGTTTCTGGTATAGATTTTGTTGTTTCTATTAAGATAGTTTTTCATTGGTCAAAGTTTTGCTATCTTTTGGGACATATTTGTTTATCATTTTAGTCTTACTTTTGTTTGTGTGATTTTATTTCAATTTCACAAAACCCTTTCAATCTTTGTTAGTTGTTTCAAGGACTTTCGTTTGAATACTTATTTTCTAAAGAGTTGGAATTCTCTGATGAGATGTCCATATTCATGACAACTTCTATAGTGGAAGGGGATGTTATCATAATCCAGATCTTGCACCCGTTCCATTTCTCCTGCTTTTAATGTATTATTCTTGGGGAGAGGTCAAGAATGAGATCTATCTCAACACAAATTCTAGCATAGCTAGAAAGACCCTTAACATGGTATGGTTTTGAAATATTAATAGGGTTTCCAATGGTATTAACTATACTTTTAAAGACATACATGGACCAAAATTCTTATGGAAGTGCATTCAAATGGATCCATATTGGTCTCATGGTTGGGAGTTCCCTAGTGGACTTGAATGCAACATGCTAGTGTTTCATGAAAAAACATGCATTTGTGAAGAAATATGGTCCTCCTTTAAAACTTTATCTTTGTTTGATTATTTAGCAAAGATCACAATGAAGTAACCTTTTGTGCATGTATTTAGTTCATATTCTCCATTTTTTTCTAGTTCTTTCTTGCCCATGCATGCAATTCCTTTAAAGTTAGTTTGGTTTGCATGAATGTATAGATTAGGCTTTGTCCATGTAGTCCAGCTTTATTCCTCTTGATGTTAGCTAGATCTAGCATGGAAATCATATTTTATTTTGTTACTTGCATGCATGTTCTTCTACCTCTAGATTCATAATCTGAAATCTTTTTTTTTAAGATTATGAAAAACTACCAATCGATTGGGATCCTCGGTTGATCTGATCAAAAAGAGAAAGATGCAAATTACCTAGTTAGTTCATTTTTCCATATCTGGCAAAATTCCACTTATAAAATTCTATCATTATGTAAGACATTTGTTGTTTAATTAGCTATGAATTATGTAAATTATAAATTAAAGCACTTATAATTTTTTATCATTATATATTTTCAAGTTCAAAGTGTATGGGACGAAGATGAGTAAGAGGATGAGGATCAATATATCCGAAGTGAGGATGAGACAATAGATGAAGAGGATGAAGCTGAGGATGAGTATGAGAATGAGGAGCAGAGGATGAGACAATAGATGAAGAGGATGAAGTTGAGGATGAGTATGAGAATGAGGAGCATGATTATTTTTTTATCTATTTGTTTTGTAATTTGGAAGGATTTTTTTATTATTCCATCGGTCCCTTATTATAATTTGGAATTTTAATATTATACATTATTGTATAAAAATAAAACTAATTTTTTTTTGTCTTCTTTAATTATCTATAACATGTGTATATTTTAAATTTATTATGTTATATATATATTTTAATATATTATAAACCTAAAATATTAAATATAAAAATATTTAATATAATATATATTATTATAGACATTAATATAAAAATATTATATAAACACACTAACTATACCTGATATATTTGTAAATAATTAAAAATAAATATTAGACATTATTTTCAATTATAGAAAAATATTTGTAATTACAAATAGTTTTATTACATACATACATACATACATACATACATACATACATACATATATTTGTCTGTTTGTCTATCTATCTATTTATCTGTTTGTCTATCTGTCCATCTATTTGTCTATTTATATGTCTGTTTATATGTTTGTTTATCTATCTATCTGTCTATGTATATGTCAGTCTATCCATATGTCTATTTATTTATTTGTTTGTTTGTCTATCTATATGTATGTCTATTTGTTTGTCTATCTATCTATCTATCTATCTATCTATCTATCTATCTATCTATCTATCTATCTATCCATCTATCTATCTATCTATCTATCTATCTATTTGTCTGTATGTCTGTCTGTTTGTCTATCTATTTGTCTATCTATCTATCTGTTTGTCTATCTATCTATCTATCTATCTATCTATCTATCTATCTATCTATCTATCTATCTATCTATCTATCTATCTATTTGTTTGATTGTTTATCTATCTAAATGATAATTTTTTCATGCAATAGTGGTGCATAATTAGGTTTAACATCATTTATGGATGACACAAATGTGACATAGAAGTAGTTTAAATAAAAAAGATTAGTTCCTTCACTTTTGTGGCACATTTATGCCACAAAAAATGATTGCAAAATCTTTAAAATTTCACCGTAAAAAACATAAAAAATAGTAAATCTTTTACATGATTTTGACCTTAAATGTGGTGCGAATTACAGCTCGTGTAGTAGTGTTAGAGTTCTAAAACGAGAGCAATAAATGATGAAAATAGGTTTAAAATGATATTTTGATTTCCAAGGGATTTGAAGACATTTGTTGAAGTATGACAAGAAATTATAGTGTTTTGTGGCAAGAAAATGAGAACCTTGAAAACTTGTGACAAGTAGAGGACCTTCTCTAAACTATCAAGTTTTATTTATGGCTACTAGAACCATATACATTACGGTTTTGGGAAGTGTCAAGTGAGCACAAATATTTTTTATGACCATATTTATCAAATATAGGGCTCCAAAAACCTTGCTCAGTTTCTAAAACTTAATTTTGATCATTAAGAATTTGGACTTCTTCTCAAAACCCTAATAAGGATGTTGAATTTAAAAGTGACAAGTAAAACTGGATATTTTGGGGCTTGTGTTAAGGGTTAGTGGGGGTTTTTGCCAACATATACTTATTAAGTCCCTCAATGATGTACAATATTGAAAAACACATACCAATAAATGCATAATTCTTTATCTAGGAAACCACTGTGATGTAATATATCACTACTGTGAATTTAAGTGCTATAAAGAATGCTCTCTTGTTTTCTCTAAATTAAAATATTCAATAGATTGGTATGTGAATAAATGTTAGATGGCCTTTCAGATTTTTATTTAAATGCTTAAATGAATCAAGATGCATTTATATTTACAATGACTTGCATTCAAAATAGGACTCTACTGGTGTACAAAACAATATCGAATGATCAAACAATGTAGGGCCACAAACCCCTAGGTGACTCTAATGAAGTAGCCTTTTGCACATGTATTTAGTTCACATTCTCCATTTATTTTCTAGTTCCTTCTTGCCCAGGAATGCAATTCCTCTAAAGTTAGTTTGGCTCACATGAATTTATGGATTAGGCTTCGTCCATACAATCCAACTATATTCCTCCTGATGTTATCTAGATCTAGCATGGCAATCAGATTCTATTTTGTTGCTTGCATGCACGTTCTTCTACCTCCAGATTCATAATCTTAATTTTTTTTGTACGTATTGCCTTCATAAGGGCATTGATCTCCATTTCTAAAACTGAACTATTTTCTCCAACCCTCATTTGTCTAAAAGAGAAAGATGCAAATTACCTAGTTGAAGTTAACTCCAAACCCCAATAGAGCTCATTTTTCCATATCTTACAAAAATTTATCATTATGTAAGACATGTTTAATTAGTCATGAATTATTTAAATTATAAATTAAAGCATTTATAAAATTTTATCATTATGTATTTACAAATTCAAAGTGTATGGGAAGAGGATGACTAGGAGGACAAGGATCAATATATCCGATCCAGAGTGAGGATGAGACAATAGATGAGGAGGATGAAGTTGAGGACGAGGAGCATGATTTTTTTTTTTATCTATTTGTTTTGTAATTTGGAAGGGGCTTTTTATTATTCTGTTTATATCATATATTATTGTATAGAAATAAAACTGAATTTAAATTTTGTCTTCTTTAATTATCTATAACATGTGTATATTTTAAATTTATTATTTTATATTATTATTATAATATATTTTAAACCTAAAATAATAAATATAAATATATTTAATATATATTATTATATACATTAATATAAAAATAATATATAAACAAATGAACTATATATGATATATTTGTAAATAATTAAAAAATAAATATTATATAATTATAGAAAAACATTTGTAATTAGAAATAATTATATACAATACACACACACATATCTTTAAATGATATTTGGGCCATGCAATAGCGGTGCATAATTAGGTTTAACATCATTTATGGATGATGCAAATGTGACATAAAAGTGGTGCACAAAAAAGTTTAGTTGTTTCACTTTCATTTACCTTTGTGCCAAAAAAAAAAAATGATGCACATTCTTCAAAGTTTCAGCGTAAAAAACATAAAAAATAGTCAATCTTTCACATGATTTTGATCTTAAATTTGGTGTGAATTACACTTCGTGTATAAGTATTAGCGTTCCAAAACGAGAGCAATAAATGATGAAAGTGGGTTTAAAAGAATATCTTGATTTCCAAGGGATTTGAAGACATTTGTTGAAGTATGAGAAGAAAATAGAGGGTTTTGTGGCAAGATAATGAGAACCTTGAAAACTTGTGGCAAGTAGAGGACCTTCTCCAAATTGTCAAGTTTTGTTTCTGGCTACCAAAACCATGACAATATGGCTTTGAGAAGTGTCAAGTAAGCACAAATGTTTTTGACGACCACATTTATCAAATTCGAGGCTTCAAAAACCTCGCTCATTTTCTGAAACTTCACGTTGATCATTGAGAATTTGGACTTCTTCTCGAAACCCTAATAAGGATGTTGAATTTAAAAGTGACAAGGAAAACTGGATGTTTTGGGGTTTCTGTTAAGGTTAGTGGGGGTTTTAAGCACCATAAACTTATTAGGCCCCTCGATGATGTACACTATTGAAAACAACACACCACTAAATGCATAATTCGTTATACGGGAACCCACTTTGATTTAATATGTCGCTACTATGAATATAAGTGCTATAAAGAATGGCTATCTTGATTTCTCTAAATTAAAATATTCAATAGGTTGGCATGTGAATAAATGTCAAATGGCCTTTCAGATTTTTCTTTAGATGCCTAAATGGACCCAGATGCATGCCTATCTAAAACGACAGGGCTCTACTGGTGTACAAAACAATATCAAATGATCGAACAAAGCAAGACCATAAACTCTTTGAAAACGTATACAATACGTTTGAAAATGATTTTACCCCTTTCTCAAATTATATCTCCTCTTTCTTCTCTCTTTCTATTTCTAGTAGACCCTCCAATGATGTACACTATTGAAAACAACACACCACTAAATGCATAATTCTTTATACAGGAAACCACTCTGATGTAATATGTCGCTACTATGAATTTAAGTGCTATAAAGAATGGCTCTCTTGATTTCTCTAAATTAAAATATTCAATAGATTGGCATGTGAATAAATGTCAGATGGCCTTTCAGATTTTTCTTTAGATGCCTAAATAGACCCAGATGCACGCGTATCTAAAATGACTTGCATTCAAAGCAAGACTCTACTGACATACAAAACAATATCAAATGATCGAACAAAGCAGACCCAACAACTCCTTGAAAACGTATAGAGTATATTTGAAAATGATTTTATATCACCTCTTTCTTCTCTCTTTGGTAGATCCTCCCCAAAAAAAAAAAAAAAAAAATTATTTAAAAAAGAAAAAAGTAGGGATATGATGATCCTACCCTCCATTAGAGAGGTGGGATACAATCCTTAAAACACTTCCCCAAGTCAATGTTTAAACTTTGAAGATCATCCTTTAGGTGGGGTCAATGTTTGAGGCGTGAACGTCACCTATAATTTTAAGTATAAAAGATAAACACTACAACAGTTAACATCCGTGCACAAACTGGCATTGCATCAAAGCATTCCCACATATTCGGAGTGCCTTCGTATTGGCAAATTCCGTCCACCAAGTGGGCCCCACCGTTAAAGCCGCTCGCACTTTATTTGAATGAAAGGAAAATAAAAATTAAAAAAAGCCCCCCGCTGCATAAAACCTCCACGCCAAATCCCGAAAAAAGATTAGAAAATTAGCCACTCAAACCCCACCGGATCGGATCAACAACACCAGATAATTACATAATCCAAATTAATCCCTGCCTAGCTGTCACGCTGAGCGCAAGCTCGTGGGCGGAGCCGCCACCCAGCTGGCCGGGCCGGAGGCTCGCCGTCTCCCCACAGCCGCCGTGGATATTCTCCGCGCAGCCACGTGGCAAGCATGCCGATTGCCGACAACATTCCCGACGATCGCTCCGCCGGCTTCCGAGGGCCTTATCCACTCTGCAAGTTTCGTTTTCACACGCGAAACGATTAAAAAACAATATCCTCGTTTTTTCGAAATACACGTCAGTATATATCAACACAAAATTTTGACACCCCGGGGTTAGCAGTCAACACCGTCTTAACCCAACCCTGGTTTACAGCTAGGGTTTGCGAGGATTACAGCTAGAACATCGTTGTAATTTCGTTCAGAGCCTTCAAGGCCTGCATGTCGGTTACTCTTCGGAGGATTTCAAGATCATTCTCAAGTTTTTAACTATTTATGACTTACGAGACTAATCTGTCCATTTTGAGCGTGGTAATAACGTTCGTTTTGGAGCATTCCGGCAGTTTTTGGTAAGAATTCCGGCTTCTTTCGGCTTTTGATGTTTTTTTGCACCAAAATCTGGTTTCTGTTGTTTTTCCCGTGGTATCTAGGTGTCAGTTTCTTTCATTTTTAAAAGATCGAAAAACTAGACATTTTTTCCGGTTTTCAATAAAATTTTTGGTTCCTGTTGATTTTCTTGCAGGATTTTGGTGTCGATTTCTTTTATTTTCGTTGAGAGTAGGAAACATAAAGTTTGTTTTTGTTTTCTCTATTGAGAGGAGGGGAAATCCAGTTAATTATCTATATCTTTATTGACAGTAGAAAAATCGAGTTAATTCTCCACATCTTTGTTGTCAATGGGAGAATCGAGCTTGTTTCTGCATTTTTTTTTGTCACGGTTTGGTCTTTGTTATGTTTTCCGTCGTAGGATTTATGTGCCATTCTATTATTTTTTATCAGAGTAGCCAAAATCGTTTTTTTCTTGTGTATTTTTGTGAATAGGAGGAAAAATCAATTTTGTTTTCTCTATCTTTGTTGACAGTAGGGAAAATCGAGTTTATTTCTCGATATTTGTGAAAATTTGGTTTGTTTGGCATTTACTTGCTACTGGTTTTCAATTTTTTTGTGTTTCCGTGGAATAAGCCGAAAATTTTACTTGTTTGAGAGAAATTTAGGCCCCATTTGAACGTTTGTATACGTTTGTATGTGCTTGCTGTCGATGGAAGGCTAATTTTGAGATTCCTCGACTTTGGCCTCTCATCTTGAAGTATTTTAAGCGCGTTCATTTTTGTTTTTATCGTTTCTGATGAGTGTTCGGGATTTTCTCCCATTTTATTTTGAAGTAGCTTTCGAATTTTCGAGATTGGCCTAGTTTAAAAATCAATATCCTGGGTTTGTTTGATTTTCACGACTTACGTTTCCTTACCTGCCAATATCTGGAAACATTCCGGTTTCATTGTATAGCGATCCATTTTAAAGGAAGTGTGTTTTGCGTAAGGAGATTGCACTTGCAAAACCATTCATGGAAGATACCTACGGCTCCGTTCTTTTCTACCTGTGCTTTTTAAATAATCTGACTTTGCATTAGTCTTCATCTTGTTTGGGATTTTCCAAACATTTGTAGAATATTACTTCTGTTATTGCTTTTCTAGAGCAATCTCTGGCTACCATTGGTTTGATGTGGTCAAGATTTAGCATTTGAGCGTAATATTGTGATATAACATGCACGAAGGCTCTGTAGCATTGAGATTCAACATCGATTTGCCCTCTGCCATTGTTTCTAAGTTTCAAAACTCTAAAAAAATAAATCCCACGAATTGTTTACCATAAGGAGTCTCGGTGTAGTTGTTTTTTCGCATATTTGTGCTATTTTTGGTTAATAATAGTCACAAGGTTTGTATTCATGCATTTCTGCAGCTAATTGTGCATATGGTGCCTTCCATCTTCCTTGTATTCTCTTGGTTAGACATGTTTCCCTGCTGTTTTTGCTGTGAAGTCTATACCGCTATTATGTAGTGCATTTGGTGCCTTCCATCTTCCTTGTATCCTCTTTGTTCAGACATGTTCACAGCTGCGTTTTTTGTGAAAGTCTAAACCAAGATATTTGCGTTCCTCTACCACTTTTAGGAGATTCTTTCCGATCTGGAAATTTAAGTCTCTGATAAAGGGATGATACTTCCATGGAATGTTAAAGCTTAAGCCTGTCTTACCATAAGATAATATTACTGCATCATTTTTCTTTTAGCTTTCAAAACTATGCATCAATAGTTCCCATCCATTGTTTAATGCGAGTACTGATAGGTTTCTAAACATTGGCATTTGGGAGACGGTTAAGTTGACCTTCTTCAGTTTTTGCCTTTTTAGGGTAGTACGTGTATTCTGTAAGTTGTGATCTTGTGCCAAGGATTGTGTAGTAAATCATTATTTTGGAAAGGAGACATTGTGAGGCGGAGGAAATTCATCAGTAGTGTTGTACATACTTTATTGGTGAGTTGAATTCTACTGTTATAGAGTTATTATCATCAAAACTCGAATGCTTGAGACATTAAGGTCTGATTATTCAAAATTTCTGACATTCATCACTACTAAATATGTTGCATCAATCAAGTCTGTACATCAACGTTATGTGCCCTTCAGGTCATGCTTTTGCATCGTAAAATTTGATGGTTTTTATAATTTGTATAGTATGGTTTTTGATTTTGGGTTTGGGTTTATAATTGCTCTCATGCCTTATATTTTCGTTTATGACATGTTTCCAATTGCAGGGGTTTCTTACAACTTCGGATTGAGGAGTGCTTTGATAGCAAATACTGAAAGTTTCCCAACCTCATCAAGTGACAAAGACTATTCAAACTTTGAGATACTAAGAATTAATTTAGCTTTTGACCTCTAAAATTTGGGCAGGTTTGCTTGAGTTGCCATAGGAGTTGATAGTTTTCTGCACTGATTTGCTCCCGACTGGAAATTGTGTATGTATGAGTATTTTATAACCATAATTGAAGTACATGTATTTTGGACATTGAAGACAACATGGTGTCCAGATCATATTCAAACCTCTTAGATTTGGCCTCCGGAGATATACCCAACTTTGGGCAGACTGTGAGACGGCTTCCCAGGGTAATGACTGTACCAGGGATAATATCAGAATTCGATGATGATAATTCTAATAGCGTGAACTCAGATGCCCCCTCGTCAGTTTGCACGCAGCGAATGATTATTGTGGCTAACCAACTTCCTTTGCGAGCTCATAGAAAGCCTGAAAGTACAAGCTGGTCTTTCAGTTGGGATAAAGATGCTCTTCTATTGCAGCTCAAGGATGGGTTATCCGAGGATATTGAGGTTCTCTATGTGGGTTGTTTAAAGGTTGAGGTAGATCCATCTGAACAAGATGATGTTGCACAAACTCTGCTAGAAAATTTCAAGTGTGTTCCAACATTTTTGCCTTCTGAGCTTCAAAGTAAGTTTTACCATGGGTTCTGCAAGCAGCAGCTATGGCCTTTATTTCACTATATGCTGCCACTTTCTCCGGATCATGGAGGACGTTTTGATCGATCTCTTTGGCAGGCGTACGTTTCTGCTAATAAAATCTTTGCGGATAAGGTGATGGAAGTGATCAATCCTGAAGATGACTATGTTTGGGTCAATGACTACCATTTAATGGTGCTGCCCACCTTCTTAAGGAAGCGATTTAACAGAGTGAAGCTTGGGTTCTTTCTGCACAGTCCATTCCCATCATCAGAGATTTACAGGACTCTTCCTGTTAGAGATGAGATTCTTAGGGCTCTTCTCAATGCAGACTTAATTGGCTTCCATACCTTTGATTATGCCCGGCATTTCCTTTCATGCTGTAGTAGGATGCTTGGTATTGATTACCAGTCCAAGAGAGGGTACATCGGGCTTGATTACTATGGCCGCACTGTTGGCATCAAGATTCTACCAGTTGGCATTCATATGGCTCAGCTTGAGTCTGTTCTAAATCTATCTGACACTGCTTTGAGAGTGGCTCAGTTGAGAGAGGAGTTTAAGGGGAAGAAAATATTATTGGGTGTGGATGACATGGATATATTCAAAGGTATCAGTCTGAAGCTATTGGCAATGGAACAACTGCTCAAGCAACATCCTGGGTGGAGGGGAAAGGTGATTTTAGTACAGATTGCAAATCCTGCAAGGGGTAAGGGAAAGGATGTTCAAGAAATACAGAGCGAGACTTACTCAACAACCAAGAGAATAAATGAAACCTTTGGGTTTCCAGGCTACAAACCTGTTGTGCTCATAGACAGAGCTGTTCCATTATATGAGAGATATGCTTTCTATGTGATTGCTGAATGTTGTGTTGTTAATGCTGTGAGGGATGGAATGAATCTCACTCCTTATGAATATGTTTGCTGCAGGCAGGGCTGCCCCAAATTAGATGAAACTCTAGGATTAAGTTCTGGTACTCCAAAGAAGAGCATGCTAGTGGTGTCTGAGTTTATAGGGTGCTCCCCTTCTCTCAGCGGTGCTATCAGGGTCAATCCGTGGAACATAGAAGCAGTTGCTGAGGCCATCAATGCTGCTCTCACCATGCCTGTGGCTGAGCAGCAATTGCGCCACGAAAAGCATTACAGGTATGTGAGTACACATGATGTGAATTATTGGGCTCGTAGTTTCGAGCAGGATCTGGCAAGAGCTTGTGGGGACCACTATAAGAGAAGGTGCTGGGGTATTGGATTTGGATTGAGTTTCAGGGTTGTAGCTCTTGGTCCAAACTTCAGAAAGCTTTCTATTGAGCATATAGTCTCTGCATACAAGACAACTCACAGCAGGGTAATTTTGCTGGATTATGATGGTACTATGATGCCTCAGACTTCTATCATCAAAACACCCAGTGGAGATGTCATATCTGTTATAAACAGCTTATGCAACGATCCTAAGAATATTGTCTTTATTGTTAGTGGAAGAGGTCGACAATCTTTGAGCGAATGGTTTTCTCCGTGTTGTAAGTTAGGGATTGCAGCAGAGCATGGCTACTTCACGAGGTTATCTCCTAACATGCGGAAGGGCTTTCATAAAGTTCTTTTTTCTCTTCAAAGATTTTGCATTGTATTTTGCTGTTTGTATTGAACTATTATTTTTTGGGTTCTAATGCCATTATTGGTACTAGAGTGGTGGACAGATGCATTGACACAAAACTATTAATTGCTTCATATGTCTCAGGTGGAGTAAAGATTCAGAATGGGAAAACACTTTACCAGCCACAGACTTTGATTGGATGAAAATTGCAATGCCTGTCATGAAATTATATACGGAGACTACTGATGGCTCTGCCATTGAAGAGAAAGACAGTGCTTTGGTTTGGCATCACCAGGATGCAGATCCAGATTTTGGATCTTGTCAGGCCAAGGAGCTTTTAGACCATCTTGAGAGTGTGCTTGCTAACGAGCCTGTTGAAGTCAAAAGTGGTCAGCATATTGTTGAAGTTAAACCTCAGGTATGGAAATGTTAAGAGTTTGTAAGCATTCAGTTTCTTCAGTTTGAATAATAATGTATAAACCCCAGGCATGGAAATGTTAAAGTTTGTAAGCATTCGGTATCTTCGGTTTGAATGATTATTTATTGTATATGCAATATAAGCAGTAGAAATGCTGTTTTACATACTTTTATTAATGGATGTACAGGGCATTAGCAAGGGTCTGGTGGCAGAACGGCTCCTGTCAAAGATGGTTGAAAGAGGAAAGCCACCAGATTTTGTTATGTGCATTGGAGATGACAGATCTGATGAAGATATGTTTGAGAGTATTGCAAATGCCATGGCAAAACAATCTATGTCTTCTAAAGCTGAAGTATTTGCATGTACTGTTGGACAGAAACCAAGCAAAGCAAAATATTATTTAGATGATACTGTGGAGGTCATGAAAATGCTTCGAGGATTGGCTGCAGCTTCTGATCAAACAGCAAAAAGTTTATCTAGTCAAGTTGCTTTTGAGAGCTTACTTTGATTTTACATATCGAATAATGAGCTTTTGCCTGTCAAATCTATCATTTCCAGTGGAGTTCAAGGAGCATGAAGAAATATTACTTTGTCCAGAAAGGAAGTTGTGGGAAACTTGGCGGAATGTACTGCCTAATTGGGAGATATAACATTTTGTATATGCTAATCAATATGTATGATTATTATTGCAATGTAGGACTTGGAGGAATTGTTGTAGTTTGATTCAGGTGTGTTGGAAGCAGTAGTGGATGGGATTTTCTTTTGCACACTGATGGTTCACCTTCTCATGTAAGGAACAATGCACTGGTTGTGTCAGTATTTGCTGCTAACATTAAACCAACATCTTGTTTATTTTGCTGCTAACATTAAACCGACATCTTGTTTATTTTGTTGCTAACATTAAACTGAGTTGCTCTTCTCTCTTGAAGCCAGTTTTGGTTTAAATCCCAATATATGATTGTCATTGTTACACAGGACAGCTCCAGCATTTAAGAGCACGTGTTTTCTTGAATATACTTCAACAACCAACTATTTGAATGTTGATGAAGGCAGGGAAGAAATCTGCTCTACTGGTATGTTGTTTGTGTCCAATGCATCTTGTGAGTCCATAAACATGGGAACATGATCATTATTTTCATGCTTAAATAGGATCAATCATAATAGGTGCACTAATGATGCATAAGATTAATGCTTGTTGAGGGATCTGCAAGTAGACAGGATAATGAACTAGGGTCATATATACACACACACACACACACACATATATAGATAGATAAAATCAGCTTTCGAAAGGTAGCAAATTTTTTTTTACATGTACATTTAGCATTTTCTGGTGGCAGTCTGTATCTGTAGTCTGCTACGCAATTTTGCTTCTTCCTTGTGTTGCTTATTGTTCTGGCAAATTCTGATATATAGAGGATACATTGAATTAGACCAAAGTCTTTGGCTGTGCATCTTGCAGCAGCAGTTTTGAACATCGCCCTCTCCAATCTTTTTATACAAGAGATGCCCATCTTGAAAAGCCACAAATGTGTGTTTCCATTTTGTCTTGCTCACTGGTCAAAGCTGGCCAAATAATTGCATTGTGTAGGATATCCATTATTGAAGTTTGACCAAAAAATGATAGATGTACGATTCTTACATGATCCAATTCGAAAGCCACCCTGTAACTTCTCAATAGATACCAATGTACTTCAACTTGAGATACGAACTTTTCTCTTTGATTGCAGGATCAAGAGCATAGATTTGCAAAGCTGAGGTTTTTTCCTTTTAATAGAGCTTATATTATAATAGGAGTCAAGGTGCTCTGTTGTCTGTGCTGCTCATTTGATATGACTGACTAAAAAGTATTATTCTTTTCCGGCAGTCTGCTCAAATCTCTAGACCTTCAATTTCTGATGCTGAATTATCTGCAACAGGCATCGTTGTGAAATGTGAAGTCAAACTACCGCCCCAATATGCCTTATTGCAAGACTTCATTGAAACTTGCCTTTTTAACAGTCGTCTGACTTGTTGATTAAAACTGGTCTGTAACATGTAAGAATTTGCAATTTTGCTATTGAAATACAAAACCATGATGACATTTCCATATAATCTGTGTAATCTGTTTAATGGATAGAGATCCTGCCTGCATATTCAAATAAGCCGATTGATGGGCGGATGTTTAACTTGCCACAAAAATTTGCCAACCCTTTAACTCGGTCAAAGAAACAGCATATGTGCATGAATGAAGCGCTTGCCACTGGCACTTATCTCTTTAAGGGGAGAGTATACTAGTACGTCAGCAAAATAGCTTGTTAAAAATGCTTCAGGAGGCAAGATACACCGACAGATTGATATCTACCCTGCACTCCAAGGAATGCCCCCCCTTCTTAACTTTGCTAAAATATCAACCATTGCACTTACGATTTAAACCTGAGACATAAAGTGGAAAAGCTTAGGGCATTTGTGTGCGTTTGAATATTGGTAAATCAACAGTAGCTATGGCTTTCGTTCATGAGTAAATATGTTCCAGAGGTTCTAGTTTGTGATGAAAAGTGCTATCAATTCAATAACATTTGTCTGTCGTTATATAATCATATACATAATTCGACATATCAAGTTAAGCAGGAATGTTGAGTGATATGCCTGCATGTGGAAGCTTGCACTCTTAAAGCCTGTTGGGTTTACATATTTCATTATTTTATTAAACTAACTGTAGCAATTGATTTGTAGTTACTCTTTGGATGATATACAAAGTGATTCTTTAAATTGTTTAAACACCTGGGCTTACGCAGCATCACATTTTGTGTTATGGGAAACAGGTAACGGGACACATGATATTCAAACATAATTATGGTCAGAACATCACTTGGAAGCCAGTTAAGGTCGATGTCCTTTCAATGGTGTACTACACATCCAGGAAAAGATGACAGTGGATTTTTGATATGGCGAATATGTAGATAGAAGAGCTACTTTGAGGATGTGAAGTATGCGCAGACATTTGAGTGTTGTTTATTGCAAGGTTGGAGATATGTTAGATATCTTGCTTGCAATTTTTTTGTACAGACCAATTTTTCTGGGCAGGTATGCCCAATTTGCGAAATTGTCTTATTGCTTTTGACACATCACAGTTCAGAAACACTGACCAAAACATTTACTTCAAATTTGACACAGTTCAGAATGACATACACATTTTGTACCATACTAATTTTATGAAGTTTGATATAATGTGAGAGCAAGCATATGGGGGTGTATACATTTGTAGCATTGTTGTCTTAAAGCGTTCAATTGGATGTATCATCTTATGATCATTGGACATATGCAACCCTATGCATTTTGGTACACGGTTTACCGATAGTTTTTGAATGCCACCTGCTGATATTATTTTTAGTCTTTTAATTATTGTTAAGCTTCATTCAAGAACTCAAAACTAATTTACTTTGTTTCTGGCGTTAAAGGGTTCTAAAAAACAAGACCCTGTTCTTGGGGAGCCAATTCCTGAGGTCGTTTCTTTGTTATATAAAATATCTGAAATTGTGGCTATGGCTTATTATACATTAGCTAGCTCAGTTTTCATGCTTTTGTGAGAGGCATCTGTTGATTTTTGTTCTTCATTTTTGTAATGCTTGGCTGACTGATTCACCACCATCATCTTTCATGTTTTGCTTTCTCATCTTATAGATGCTATATGCCTAAAAAGAGGATACACTTTATAGCTTTCATTTCAGTTAAAGAATGTAGTCTTTTCCAGTTGTTTCTGGTCTGTAGCGATTTCCTGGGTTCTAGTGTGAGTTGTTTAGGTTCTCTGATGTTTTGTCTGAGTTTCACATATCAGAGCAAGAAATGAATAGCGAGTAAATAGCGGGGTGAAAATGAAATCTTCAGCTAGTTTTTATTTGTCTTCTGCTTCGTGGCTGTGACGGTTGTGATCAATGTCCTCTAATGCTCTAGAACTCCTTGATCAAGTTTAAACGAGTGTTGATTGAGATTGTTTGCTAGATGGCATCTTTTCCTCGTGCTGAAGCAGTGTGATATCTCAGGTTTGGGTTTGTGTTTGTGTTTGTGTTTGTGTTTGGGTTGCTGCCTGCGGTTGCACTAGAAAGTAACTAAAGCGACGATGTATGGAAGGCTTGGACACAAACGAAATATATCTTAAAAATTGATGAATCTTGTACAGAGTAGTAAACTGATGGTGAAGCTCTGGAAGCAAGGGAACATTTAAATTTTTTCAGCGATTTTTTTGGTGAATTTTTTGAACTCGACCTATTTTTTTGCAGCGATTATTTTGGTGAACTTTCTGAACTTGACCGATTTTTTTTGCCAAATCAAAGTTGGGCGAATTTCGAATTTCATGTTATTTTTTTTTTTTGCCTAAACCTGTGACTTAGTTTTGAAGTTCACATGGAGGCATTGTACCAGAGAACGAAGGAAAGGGACACTTTTCTAAAAGCTTGTTTTGTACATTGTGGCTGTCAAGAACGTGCACTCGACATATGGAGCCCTGCATGACACGTTTTTTTTCCACCACTCTTGAGCTTGCTTTCCACATCTACAAAAGATGATGGCCATATAGTGTCATTGTGGCTGCTGTCTTTAGTAGCAATGCAAGCTAGCCAAAGGATAGAAATCTAGAATTGCAAGGCTGCCAAAGGATAGTAATTCAGAAGATTGGGTATTTAAGATAATCGTTTACCATAATATGGCCTTCACATTAGCCCCTTTAACCCAGATTCGATAACCACATACCATCGTCAATTGATAATTGCATACCATTGTCAATTGCCTTTTTGTGAAGATGTGTCGCTAAAAAGAATTAGGGGAATCAACCAGAGGATTTTATGCGGTTCCAAGCAGTGCTATGTTGAGAGCTTTCTTGTTTATTTTACTAGAAGATTTGACATTGATAATGAATGTAGTGTTGATTGGAATATCGATTTTGCTATTGATGGTGCATGCGAAGTTTGCATACAATGCACTATTGAATGATAAAGTAGTGAATGAGATAATCATGCAAAGTTTTCAGTATATATGTGTAAAGTTAAGATCATGTGGTCATTCATGATGATACAACATTTGACATATAGGTTTTTGGATCTTTCATGTTGAGTGAAACAATTTCTAACTTGAGTCCTTTAATACCCATCTTCGGGGAAAAAACCAAAGGCCAATAGAGAGTGAAGATTGTACCATATGAAAGCGTACAAGGGAAAAAAGTCTTTGAACTAGTGAAGTTCAGAGGTTGATCCAATCGGAGAAAATATAGAACAATAAGTTAGCAGCTTTATAAATTAGAAAAATGGTTTTAGTGGAATAATTTGTTACACAAATGGAATTGGTTTTTGAGCATTTTTCAATTTAATTTCAAGTGAGCTAGAAAATAAATTAGAAATAACAAACGCAGTTTATGATTGGGCTTGCATGTGATAATTTTGGGAGTTGTCTTAGGATGTTTTACCCAACGTTTTGGGACCTCAGAAACTCTCATTTGCCAAGTTAAGGAGAGAACATTTCAATTTAAATTGATTGAAAAAATAGCTTTACAAATTGATTGATAAAATAGCTTTAAAAGTGGGTAAGGAAACTAGTCTCCTTATACATTAAATTATGTGTGGCTAGTAATTTTTATGTCAACATGCATCTTATGATGGCAATTGGGAGAGGGAGAGGGGTGGTATGTAATATCTATGAATGAATCAAAAAAAATTAATGGCTGATTTTAAATTTGATGTTTATTCGATCGTTAAGAGGTATTTTTTTTGAAATGTGATATCTTCAACATATGGTAGAGTTCGGAGTCTTTTTTGTTTTTGTAAAAATATTTGTTTGAGTTTAACATAGTGGTGTAGCTAGACTGAGCCTATCTATCACCAATCAACAAAAAACACAAAGAAGGTGAAGAACTTAGATTGATATTTATCGGTGTTTTTCAGATAAATTTAGATATTTGTATTGGTTACTTTACTTTGATGCCATAGGGGTGTTGGGTAGGTGGTGGCAAGAAGTAAAATTTGTGTTTACTTGTAAAGCTGGTTACACCTTACATTTAATATAGTGTGATATCCACAGGGGAATTTACTAAATAACTTGAAAAAATAGGTATGTTAAATAATCAAATATGCCCCTATATGGAAGAATTATCCTTTTCAATAGTTTGATCATCTTCATTTTTTTAATTGATTAAATGATGGAAAAGAGGGCGTTATCCTATAGAACATACTAGTTGATAAATTGCAATGATTGATGTGTAAAAGTTAAAAAGCAACGAAGTATTGTTTGTCTAAAAATTACAATGTTTGGCTCAATACTAATGATATTTAAAAAAGCAAAAGAAGCAAAACATCTTAATCGACATTGTCAAGTTTAAACAACTACAAAAGTAACAAGAGTTTCATAGGGGAAAGAAGCAACTAACCATAAAAAATGTTGCAGATTGTAAAAAATAATTATAGCCAAAAATATTAAAAAAATGTCTTTAGTATAACGTGTTGCTACAAATTAGCTCCTTAATGAAATTGTATGGAAGAAATCTTTGATTGTCAACCTAGTAGGATGGAAGACTGTTCGCTGCCATGTTATGTCTAATGATTTTTTTTCATTCCTTGCACTCAATCCTATCACCACTCCCATAACTTCTGGTTGTAAACATCGTTGTGTTTAAGACACATTCCTTAAGACTCAACTTTATGAGTTGAAAAGGGGTGATGAAGACCGTGAGTTGTTTCTTGGCTTGAGGAGTGAGACAGTCTGGCACTGAGTTAGAGGTTAAAAAGGTGGTAATATCTTCAAGATCCTCAAGTACAAGAGTAACATGGAAGAGTTGAACATTAGGTAAGTCATCTTCAATAGCATGTGGTGGCTCTCTAGACTCAATTTGAGATATATGGTCAAACCTGTAATTAGATTTTTTAGGTTTGACCATGACAAAAATTTGAAAGTCTCAGAACAAAATCATATAGTGGTAGATCCATCCATGTAGCACATGTTTTTTGATAAGGTACTTTAAGGTCTCATGATCTATATAGAAGACAAATGAAGTGGCCAATAATTACTATCAAATTTTTTTCAAAGCATAGACTATTGATAGTGCTTTGTGCTTTATGGTTGTGTAGTTCCTCTCAGTTGGAGTGAGTTTTATACTAGAAACGTAGATCAGATGATCTGGGTGACCTTCACTTGGTTGTAAAAGGATTACATCAACTACCATTCCAAACACATCAACATGGACATGGAATGTTTTTATCCAATCAAAAAACTAGAGGATAGGAATGATGACCAGTTTGTCCTTTAGTATATCAAAAGATTCTTTACAGGAGCAATTCAATATGAAGTGCTCATTATGATTTAAAAGTTCCTCCAGGGGTGAAATAGTCTTGTCATATCTACAGATGAATTTTATATCATAACCGATATAGCCTAAAAAGGTGTAGACCTCGTGTTGAGATTTGGGCACTAGAAGGTAAAGAATAATAGACACCTTCACTGGGTCTACTAGAAGTCCATCCTTGTAAATAATATGCCATAGGAGCACACTGAAGGGTGTATAAAATAGGCACTTATTTTAGTGATATTTTTAAGACTCAACAGTGCTCAAGCATAAGTCTTAGGCTAGAGTAATAGTCCTTGACCAAGCCATAGACTATTCAATCATTCAACTAGACTTGAAGAAAATTATGGATGAAATCCTTAAAGGATTCAATAGCTACCCATGAGAACATAGTTGGTGCATTATTGATCCTAAAAGGCATGACAATATATGAAAAGGATCCCCATTCAGTGGTAAACATGGTCTTCAATTGGTCCTCTTCAATTATCTGAACCTGATGGTATCTCGAGAAGCCATTTGTGAAAGTATATATCTCACATCTAGAAACACCTTCAAGGATTTCCTCTATGAAAGGTGTTGGGAAAGGATCAATGACACATGATACATTAAGTACATGATAATCCACACAAATATGGATGCATCCATATTTATTTATACTAATCACCATGGGACTAACCCATTATATTCATCAATGGGGGTGATTACTCCTATGTGTAGCATACTACCAATTTCCTCTTTGATATGCGCCCATAGATTAGGACTTGATTGGTCAAGTGTCATCAACTAATTTGATATGCATCTTTCCTAAGGATGGATGAACTCCTTTCATCTCACTTTAGCTTCTTGGAAAGACATTTTGATAATCTTTTAATAACTCAAATATTTTTGAAATTTCAATGTCAGTCTAGTAATTACCTACAGTATCCATCTTTGGTTCTTACTCCATGTTGATGTTGTGCTAGACAGTCTAAATGGGATTGAAGTAGGGGTTGTCTATATCAATACCCATATCATGAAAAACTCATGTGCCAAATTCTGTAGGAGAATACAATTTATTGGACAAAAGTTCAAGTGGATTGGATCCTTCACCTTATTCTACTTGAAACACTAGTTTTTATTTCCCTAGATGTATCTCTTCACATTGGTCTTGATCAAGGACTGGAGTTGGTACAGAAATAAGTTATGTTGATGGTTCATTGAAGAGATTTAGACCTTCTTTAGGGATGTTATGGATATATATTAGGTGATCCTCAATGGGACTGGGGTCACCAACAATAGCTTCACGCATGTCCTAGAGAGTAAGGCACAAATCCATCCTTAGAGAAGAATAAGATAGTACCGAGTTCATGTTTTCCTTCAATAGATGTCAGAACTAGGTAGCCATGTGTCACTCATTATGAACATATGATGCCCATGCCCAGGTGCATAAAGTTACATAGAATTCATGTACCCACAAGTACTCTAGTAAGTATGACTCTTCATTTCTTCACATTATCTCACAAGCGTCTATGTCGGGTTTAGGTGCTTGTACTCTACTATAGCTGACTATTCCCCTAAATTTATTGTCATGATAGAATTGGTGATGTAGGGCTGAGAATACTTGATCCTATTAGAGAAGCTACTCATAATGGGTTCACCACCATCTTGTAGTTGTACCATCAAAGAGGTGAACTAAGGATCAAATACAGTCCATGTCAGTGTGGTAAAATTATTCAAGGCACTAGATAAAGTCATGTACTTACATCTATTTATGGAAATGTAAAGCCTCATCAAGTTTTTCTAGAGATGCATCTATGATTGGTCCCCTCATGACTTGATCAGTGACAAGTTAAATGAACTTGTGGCATTTATTATACTAACATAGAACATTATCCTGACTTTTAATGGTATTACACACTCTTCTAATGAGGTCATAATCACCATGGGCCCAAGAATTACAAGCCATTAAGTGTCTGACCATCATATAATGACATCATGAGTATGATCCCTTTGTTTATCATTATTGGCAGTGACAATATAAATGTAGTTAATATCTTCTTCCATATTAACATGTTCTATATAAGGGCCCCCCCATGTTTGATCTAGGGGAATAAAAACATGCTCGTCAACATTCTCAAAACTAATGTAACACTTATTGAAACTCAAGTCTACATTATTTTCATAACACCAGGGTCATCCCAATAGAGTTGGGAAGTCATCTACCTCAACTAGTTCAAGAACCTTAAAATCTACCTTGAAGGGTACTCCAAGTATATAAACCATGGCATTCTTGAGGACACTAATTAGTAAAGCATGAGTCTTGTTAGCCATGAATAAAATGTGTTGTGATGGATGTAGTGCAAATTAGCCATTTTTTTCTAAGCATCCTTGGTGAGGACATTCACTTCTACACTAGTGTTAACTAGGATGTCCTAGATTACCCACCCATCGATGGCAGCATTGACTAGTATCTCTTTATCTTCTAGAGGAGTAGGAGGAATAAGGATATCTTATCACCAATCACAATTTAGATGATAATCCTCAGTATACTAATTTACTTTAGGTTGAGCATTATTTGGTACTTATGCCTGATTCTTAAGCCAATGCTTAGCTATGGGACAATGTCCTCATCTAGCATATGTTTTCATAACTCTTGAAAGTCATCACACACCATGTTTTGAGGCTCAACTACATTTTACATATCAACACATTGCATTGATTCTTTGTATTTAAGAAATTGAATCTCTCCTTAGAGTTATTATACCAATGTAATAGTGTCTTGGAGTACATCCTTATGTTTTTGGGCATTGTGATACTTTATTGCTTACGGATCTTCATGATGTACCTTCTCGATAAGATTGGAGGTAGATTGAGATTGTCCTCCATTTTGCATGGTAATATTCACTTGTTAAATATTTGGGGTGATTGAACATGTGCACCAATGTGGTTTCTTAGTTTTAATCATATTGACACCCTTTTCATTTCTCTCTTTGGTGATAGTCACGTATAAGTCAAGACACTCTTTCAGTAGGTGGTCCTTTTTATAAAAAGCACATGTAGCATAGTTTGGTTAATATCTTTGGTAGTCATCTGGGGATCCACATTTGTAACATGTATAGGGTGGGAAATGACCACCTCCTCATCCTCATCCTCTACCTTGACCATGATAGCCACCATTATCCTGATGGTTGGCTACAGAGGTTTGACATGTACCATGCACATGTGCTTCATATATGTCACTAATTAGTTGGTAATCATTAGTATAGGAATCTCATACTTTAAAATAGTTTGACACCTTTGAGTGTGTTGCCTACTATAAAAGAGGATAAGAGCATACATCATGCTCTTAATGATAGATTTCACATGACTACTTCAGTACAACATGGATGTTCTTCTGTGGGTAGTTACTTCAGGGGTGTCCTTTAGACTTGCACTCAATGCACTAAAGACCACTATGAATATCATGTACATTTTTTGTAGTTAATTTCTCAAGCTATGATGCTATTGAATCTATCTGGGCTTCCATGAAAGGGTTGATCCAAATATCAATTCACCAACTGCTTCAGCATGAAGGGCAGTTTCCAAAGCCTCATGCAGGCTAGTGAAGGTCTTCTGAGATAATATTCATTGAAATGGAAGTAAAAACCCTCCCACAAACCACTATTCATGCTGAGCAACATTGATTTCAAATGAAAACTTTGGTAATAATGTTTTGAAACTTGCATCATACTCTCATACACTTTTGTAAGTTCTTACTTTATGTCCTTCAGTACAACTATGCTTTGTTTTTCAAATTCAAAAATATTAAATTTTTGAAGGAATGCTATTTTAAGTTGATCATAGTCAACCATCAATTGTTGTGGGTCAAAATTTCTATACCATTTGTGTGCTCAATCCAATAGTGTACTTACAAAATGGGTGGATTTTCTTTCAAAAGAAGTGATGCCTCATGCCCTCCAAATGAGCTCACACTTATGAACATGTTCTTCTACATTCTCCATGCCTCGATATTCAAGTAAGTATAGTGTCATTTTTTAATATACCATTATGGGTTGAGGTGCTTGAACTGGTGGTTATTGAGAACCTTCAAATCCTATCCCTTAAGGGGGAAGTTCACCACTTCCTCATATGCCACCACCTAGTCCACCTTCAGTACCTCTAGTATTAGTGCTCATGATATGGGGCATGGCAGTTAGTTGATTAATCAAATTCAGGCTTGTACTTTATCTAATTTAAAGGCTAGGTGCTCTAGGCATCCTAAATTGTGCCATAAAATTCCATTGAAGAGGGAAGGAAAGCATCAAATCCATATAGGTTTCAAATGGCTCAGCTTTAATATCCCTTACAGGTTCAGTCTCTGATTCCACACTATCTATATCCCAATTATGTATATGTATTTTGTCTAACTCAAAAACATGAGTGCACACTATAGTTGGGGAGCTTGGTTGGTTCAGACTTGGTTCTTTAGTTCCAACCATCCAACTAGTTTCTCCTTCATATGATATCAACAACATGAGGCACAATTCGAAAGTGATGGGGTCCTCTTTGTGTGTTTCCATTTCCCTACAGATCCTAATAGCACTTCTTAATTTCTCCTAGGCTCTTCTCACACTATTGACTTCTATAATCCTCTGTCGAGCTTCATCATATTTTTTCTTCCATAATGCCTACTAACTGGCTACCATTATGAACCCAAAATCTTTTACCAACTCTTCTTTATTCCCCTTACAAATGTTTGGATCATGCAAAGAAGGATTTATCTCTCCATTGGCATAGTCTCAATTCCATAGTCAATAAATAACTTCTTAATTTTTAAAGAAAAATGTCTAATGTAATAACCACATGATTCTTCAAGGAACTAGATCTTGGCTTCTTCAAGACATGAATGGTAGTTATAATGTACTCTAGAAGATAGCTGCTCAAAACTCCTTTCCACCAAATGTTGATAACTTTCATCTACAAAGTTCCAAGTCATGCTAACACTCTTTATCATTCTAATGTCCAAGACTATCTTCTCCCAAGGTTTTGTGATCATCCTTGAGCATACACAGATAGCCAACTGTGCAAGTGAATCAAGATCTTAACAAAGAAATTTTTATACAAATCACTATAGATATTCTACTCTACCCTCTATCATGTAAAAACTCCTAGTTCGAGGTAGAGAACCACAAAATTATCTTCAACTCCAATAATCCATTATTATATATTCTCAAGGGTGATACGCTTAAACATCTTCCATGACTATGTAACAAGTGGTTCAAGTCCTGGAAACATAACTAAAATGTTGGGTTTTTATTCTTAATATAACTTTAGTGCTAAAGTGTAGCTCAATGAGCTAACACACTGGCCCTTTCATGCAAGATTGTGGTCTTACATGCTCACCTGAAGCATGTAGATAGAGGCCAATTCCCACAAGTTTTATTATGTAGTAATATTAACTTAGTCATATTTTGTATGTTAAACATGTTTTTAATAAATATTACATAAACTCAAATATAGACTACTTTGATCCTTGGAGTACTAAGCTCAATCACCATAATTATGCAGATTAATGTCATTGTATTTTAAAGTTGTTAGTTAGAAAAAGAAAAGATTAGTTTAGATTTCATATTAAGTTCCAATCACTAAATGTTCAACCCAACCTATCATAGTTACACAACTTATCCATTTAACTAAACATGAAAACCAAAATGTTTTATAATATCAATAATTCATATATTAAGCATAAGCAACTATCATTAAGTAAAATCCATCATCACAGTGCTTTATAATTGGGGTATTTATACTTGTTTATCCTTAACCAAGTATTTATAATATTAGTGACAAGAGTAATTAAGAAAAAAAATCTCAATAGACTAAGAGTCATGGTACTCTACCAACTAACTTCTCTTAAGGACCTGGGCCTTTGTGCCCCCTATATACTCGCTCTATGTTATATCCTTGTTTCCATGTGTTCATCTCCTTACAGGTTGGTGTAAAACTTCTAATGGATAAGGTTTGGGTGACCCATATGAATTACTCCTTAATCATTCTCACTTCTCATGAGCTCCCCAAGTCTTCTTCTATTATTCTAAGTCCTATGATCTTGAGTTCCTCATGACTAATTCTATTTTGACTGGATTATCTCATGCTGGTGCTTTTGTGCTTTAGTGCTTTCATGCCCTGTAGGTTTTGTGCTATGATGCTTCCATCCCATAGTCTTTCGCTCAAGGTTCCTTTTGTGCTGTGTTGGTTCTGTGCTAAAATGTCAAAACACTTAACCAAAATTTGAGGGCTAATAACTATATCGAATGATTTCCTTAAAAAATCCATTGTGTCTAATGACATTAATCCTGATCAATTTTAAGCACTTGTCTCCAAGATAACTTACCTTAGACTAATGAGATATGTTATCCCTTAGTTCCCTACATAACAATCCCCTATACATTGAAGCCATCATTTACCATCATAAAATCAAATAGGTTCTTATAGATAATGGATATAGATTAACCATAACATCTTTGAAGCTAGTCCAAACATTGGGGTATACAGTGATAAATATATGACCAAATACCATCACCATGAAGGCTTATGTTAATGTAGAAAGAGAATATGTAAGAACCATTTGTTTGCCAATAATTGTTGGTCTTATTACCCATGATACCATGTGCCATGTCAATGATATAGAACTACCTTATAATTTGCTTTTTGGTCATCCTTGGATTCATGAAGTATAAGCAGTCCCTTCCACCCTACATCAATGCATCAAGTTCCCCTATTCTAGTCTAGAGTTCACTATTTTTGGTGACTTACAGCCATACCAATGTTACAAACACCTAGAAGCTAAGTATGCCAACTACACCTATTATCCTAACACTAAATTGGTAGGCAAGAAAGGTAAGGGGTGGTTTCTAAACCTCCCAATTCCAATTATATTGACCTTATTCACATAGCTTTGAATTCTACTAATCCATTTCCACTACCATGCCCACCTATTTCAGTATTCAAGATGATGGTATTGCCACATATAACATTCACTATGCATTCTACATTGACAAACTACCTAAGTCTCATAAGTTCTATCACCATCATAAACCTTCTAAAAATCTTGGTAGGCCCAACATGATTTGGAAAAATAAATCAAAATCCACTCTATAGGATCCACTCATCTTTGTACCTAATACATCACCCAATCAAGATCAGGCCACCAACATCGAGGGAGGTTGGTTGTATGGTGGTAGTTTTGCTAATTGCTTCTAGAGTGCCAAGTACCCTATACCAAATAGAATCATGGACAGTCTAGACTATACATGAAGAGGATTAAGATCCAATGCCCAAGGAACTCTTGAAAATATTTTAGCTGCTAAACTCATGAGGAATAGAGGTATTGGATTTACATCATTTAGGGGTGACCCCATTAATTTTAAGAGTAATTCCACTTCATCGACTAATAATGAAACTCATAAAAGTGGCATAACATCCCATTATATTATTTATGATGAGCTAGTGGATACTAATTTATTTGATTTAAATGTCATCATGACCATTATATCCCATTATCCACTTACCCTTCATCATCCTGACCTAGTTGATTAGGACTAACAAGATTCTATTATACTCTTGAACAATTTTTAGAATGAATAATCTATTGTTGAGATCATGGGCCTTCGATATGGATTGTCAGTTGGTGATCACAAATAAGGCTTTGATTTCCATTTGGACCTTATTACTTATTTTAGAGAGTAGATGAACTTCCTTAGTCATGATAAAAGTGAAAAATCAAGATCCTTGGGTGAAACCTCTTTGAAGCATAGTTAAGTCAGGGAAAGAGTAAAGATAAAGACAAGTCCATGAGTGAAAACCTATTTTAGGTGCTCTTGGATGGGGAAGTTCACCTCTCTCCTCAGTAATCATAGTGTCCTGGCATCAGTTCTGAAGAACATCATGTTTTTGAGTGCCTTGCTCAAGATTTTATTGAAGTATTTTCCAATTAGCCATTACCTAAAATAGTTGATTTGCATTCATCTTATATGGTGAATATTATGATCAACAGGTAGTTGAAGAGGATCCATTCTCTTCCTTGCCTACTATTCTTGAGGATGGATCAACATTACTAGTTGAAGAAACTACAAAGGTAAACATTGGTACATATGATGATCCCAATATGGTTTATCTAGGTGCATCCCTCACTAACAAGGATCATGAATTCACCGTTACCATTCTAAAATAATTCAGTTCTATATTATATGGTCCTCCTCAGACATGCTTGGTCTTGATCCTTCATTAGTGGTATATCACCTAGTTATCCATCCATATGCCAAACCAGTTAAACATAAATTATAAAGAATACATCCATGCATAACTATCCTGGTAAAAAATGAATTAAAAAATTTACTAGTCTTAGGGTTCATTCAACCAATCAACTATCTGAGTAGATCTCTAACATCGTCCCAGTTAGTAAAAAGCCACAGGGCATTCCCTTATGTACCAATTTTAGAGATATTAATAAGGCATTCCCTAAAGATGCTTTCCCACTACCTAACGTCAACATGATAGTTAATTTAATAGCAGACTATGAAATTCTATCCCTCATGGATGGATTTTCAGGGTATAACTAGATTAATATTGCACCAAAGGACTAACATAATACTACACTCACCACTCCATGGGGAACATTTTATTATCAAGTCATATCTTTTGGCTTGAAGAATATAGGTTAAACCTATCAACATGCCATGACTATCATCTTTCATGACATGATGCATAACATCATTGAAGACTACGTTGATGATATCTTAGCTAAATCAAGAACAAATTCAGGCCAATCCAATGTTTTAGGGAGAATCTTTGAGAGACTTTGTAATTACAAGGTACATCTCAATCCTAAGAAGTGCATATTTGGTGTTACTTTAGGCAAATTTATAGGGTTCATTATGTCACAAAGAGGTATCGAGGTAGATCCGGTTAAGGTTAAGGTTATTGTTAAAATGACTCCTCCATCTAATTTGAAACAACTCCATAACTTACATGGCAAAATTCATTATATACATCATTTCATATCATAATTGGATGATAAGTGTCATACAATTACACACATGTTGAATAAATGTGTCACATTTCAATATGATATAGATTGTAAACAAACATTTATTGAATTGAAGACGTACTTGGCTAATCCACCAATATTGACATTACCTACACTAGGAAAACCATTGATTTTATACATATCAATAACAAAACATGCACTGGGGACACTTATGGCCTAACATTATGAATAGGGAAAAGAGCATGAAATTTACTATTTCAGCTAGACATTAGTAACTTATGAGCGTAACTATACACCTATGGAAAAGGTTTGTCTTGTAATGGTGTTTGCTTCCCAAAAGTTGTGACACTACATACTAAATAACAAAACCATTGGGATAACCAAGATTGATCCACTTAAGTACCTATTATAAAAGGCCATTCTCATAGGAAGCATGGCCAAATGGGTTATATTACTAAGTGAATTCGATGTGGAATACCAAAATCAGAAGGCCATCAAGGGGCAATTCCTAGAATATCAACTCGTTAAAGCTCCTTTGATCAACACCAAACATATTTCATTTGATTTTCTAGATGAATTATCCATATCCCTAGATGAGGTAACTATTGATTCCAAATAATAGACACTATACTTTGATGATTCATTCACCTCTCATGGGTTTAGAGCTAGTATTTTACTGGTCATATTGCAAGGGGATCTTATTACCAAGACATTTCACATTAGTTTCCATTATACCAACAACATGGCCAAATATGATGCCCTAGTTACTGAAATTCATCTTACAATATAATGGGATATCAAGCAGTTGAGATATATGGATACTTTTAACTAATCATTAATCAAGCCACATATCGATACCAAATAAGAGACAAAAAACTTATACCTTATAAGTGTATAATGGACAATCTTAAACTACAATTTCAGTTTCTTTAGTTTAAATAAATACCACTATCAATTATGAGTTAACAAATGCCATGGCTACCATTGGATCCATGATACAAGTAGCTAGCAATGCTAAAGTATCAGTTTCTCATCGATAATATTTTGCAGCAAACTTATGTATCCTAATACCCCTTGGTACTAAGACTTTACACTTATCTTCAAGATCAAATCCTTTTGTTGAAACTTTCAAAGAACCAAATAAAACTATTCTTTCATTGAGCATCCCCTTATAACCTCTTTGGAAACATGCTCGATTGTAGAGGCTATGATAGAATGCTACTTAGTTGTTTATCTTTGTGAGAATATACTTGGCACTTAAAGAGGTCCACTAAGGGATTCATGAGGCCCACACCAATGATATGGTTTGCTAAAAAACTCCTATGTACAAGATATTACTAGCCCAAAAAGGAGATAAATGCCTATAGCTATGTCAAGAAGTGTGTTGCTTGTTAGAAGTATAGAAATTTAATACATGCACCTTTAATATTGCTACAACCGATTACTATGCCATGGCCATTTTCAACTTGGGGACTTGATCTTGTGGAAAAAATGATCCCTAATGCCTTTGATGGCCATGAGCACATCCTTACTATTATGGAGTATTTCACTAAGTGGATAGAGGCCATACCCCTCACTTATATAACTAGCAAATAAATAGCCAAGTTCATTTATTTTCATATTATATGCCGCTATGGCATCCCCTCTAAAATCATCTCTCATAATGGTGGTTTTTTTAAGAACAAGGATGCCAAATCCCTCTATACTTAGTTAAATATAAAACATAAATGTTCTACACTGTATAAACTAAAAGGTAATGGTAAAGTAAAGGTGGCTAATAAGCACATTATTGTAATCCTTAAGAAAATTATCAATGACGTCGACCATGATTGGCACTTTTAGTTGTTCCCTACCCTTTGGGCTTATCAAACTAGTCACCAAACCCGTATGGGAGATACATAATACTTAGTCTTTGGTTCAGAGGCCACTATTACTATCGAGATAGATTTGCCTTCATTGTGTGTCTCACTATAAGACATTATTAATGATGAATAATACATAGTTTTTAGCTTGCAAGAGTTAGAGATTTTGGATGAAAAGCAATGGGATGCCTTAGACCATTTACAAGATTATCAAAATAGGCTACATTGTAACTATAATAAATGAATTGTCCTTAAATAAGTTAAATTTGGTGACTTGGTCCTAAAATAAAATTAGAAAAACACCAATGCTAAGCATAAAAATAAAGGAATATTTTAATCCAATTGGTTGGGTCCATTTGTGGTCACTGTAAATTATGGTTCTAGGGCATAAAGGCTAGTTACTTCAAATGGAAAAAATCTTGACAAACCCATAAACATAATGCACTTCAAGCATTTCCATGCTTGAATTTTATTCTATTCCATTGTCTATAAGAGCCCTTGATTGGGGGCATTGGTTGCATATCATTAGCTAGACCATTTATACCTTGTTACCTAAACCATTCCTATATTATTAATTGGACCATTTATACTCACCTACTTGGACTGTTCTATTTTTACCTGGATCATTCTATTATTACTTGGACCATTCTATTGTTATCTGGATCATTCTAATTATATTAAAACAAGAATTTTATTTTCCCTTGACCATTCTTGTTTTAGATTACCTATTATTTTGGGTCGTTCTAATCTTATTATTAGTCATGATATTGATTATGAATCAACATGTATGAAGACATTTTAAATGAATATTTTAGAGGTAATTATGAGTGATTAGCATCAACATCAACATTAATAACATATTTTTCTGGGCCAGTATCTCAGGGCATGTCGACATATAGTTTCACTTGTTTGGTAGTTCTTTGAGACCATATTCTAATTGCTCCTTCTCTTATTGTTTCTTAATTATGTGCCATTTGTTCCCTATTTTTTATTGCATGATATTCCCTTAGACCCCAGATTTTGTTATTGGTTCATAGGAGCACTGTTATAGTTAGTTTAGTTGTTATTTGAGCCTCTACCTAAGGACCAAGTTCCTTTGTTAAAAGTTTCATTGTACATTTGAATATATTAAGTTACTTTCATTATTCCAAAAAATACAAAAACATTATAAAACACCAGAGAAAGTAACAAAAGCATTCTTAGTTAGATAAGGTGGGCTTAAAATCTCCATGAGAGTTATAATGTCATGTCATATTCTGGGTGGGTTTCCCTTTATTCCGTTCATCATTTTTGTTCTTTCATTACACTCCTATTTTTGGGGGCACTACATTGGCCTGAGGTGCACACAAAATATATAGGTAATGATTAAATGCATGGGGCATCTTGGGTCAGCTTGACCACTCTTGTTTTTATGTTATTGTACGCTATGCTTTTATGCTCTCATATTTTTGTGAGTAATTTTATACCTATATGCTCTCACTATTTTTCAATCCCATTCCTATTTTACCTCTATTAATCATTTCTCCTCTTCTTATCATCACTCTTCTATCTTGATTCATGGGAGAACTACATCGGCCTAAGGTCCCTTTGGACTATGTAGGCAACACTCATTTTATAGGGGCACTTTGGGGTAGCTCCCCCACCCCTTCCTTGTTCTTCCATTCCCCCTTTAGGTAACATGTTCATGATCTAAGCATAACACCCTATTCACTACATATGTATAATTGTTGATTGCTTACATTGAGTCTCTATCTTCATTGCAATGTGTTCTGTGTGTTTTATTTATTGGTTTGTGTACTTATTTATTTTGAGTGTCATGTCTACATACATTTTGAAAACCACTTGAGTCTTATCTTAACTTGGGCTTGAGTTGTTTATTTATGTATTTAGATTATTTTATTGCTTGTTTGTGTTTTGTATATTCTTATTTCCATTTAAGTCTTGATAATTTGTATCTTGTTCTTAAGTTGGTTACATTTTTTGTATTTAATTTTGGTTCTTTCTTTTTGTTTTTTGTTCAAACATAAATGTTTTTAACTTAGGTTTTAGTATTTATATCATTATTTTGAGTTGTAAATATTCACGTTTGAATCAGTCCATTCATAATTCTAAATCTAATGTTATTATAAGTTGTTCATACTTATGATGCATAATTTAATTTATCATACTAAACACCAAGTGATCCCATCTTATAAATAATGTGGCACTATACATATATCTCTGAAATCACCATCCCACATATCCACTACCCAACTAGGATATCATCCTCCAATCATGAGCCAAACATTAGAACTGAGCATGGCTCTCTTTGCTATTTCAAGATGTGCATCTCCTGGCTTACATATCGAGTCACACTATCAATTCATTTTACCCAAAATCTATGGCTACTTATATATTGATTTAGGATGTGCATCTCCTAAATTAATCTCTAGTATCTAGTCATGTATCAATCAGTAATAAAGATAAATCAACAATACATAAGCTAATTAAGGATGTGTATCTCATAACATTATCATATCACAATAAGAATAATTGTAAATGATAAACATGGAAGATAATAAAATCATGGCAAACAAATACGCATCCATTTCCATATTATGATCCACTCTTCCCCCCTTGGACTTATTGTTACCTTGGTTCTTCATTAAAGACTCTTTTTAGCCTCGTTTATATATTTTTGAGCCATTTTATTCTAATTATTATATTTTTGGCCTCTTTTTCTAAATTAAGTGTTCCTTTATTCTGATCAAGGGCCAACCCCTTAAAATCAAAATTTTGCCATTCTCCCCTCGAGGAGGCATCATCAACCACCCAAACACAGTTTGGAGCATTTTCGTAACCCCATTTTTTTGTAACTCATATAGAATTTAATATAAAGTGTGAATGAGTTTTATTCTAATTATGATCATTTTAAATGACCTTTTTACTCTTTGAAAAACTTGATTTCAACCAAATGTTTCACCATACCTTCTCAAAAAAGGGCAAAATATAGACATCCAATTCCTATCACTATCATGCCGATATTACAAGTCTGAATGACTTTCCACAATCACGTACAAGTTAGACTAAAATCACCAAATTGCTATATTTTTGGTTTCACACATCACATGCATGTGCTAGTTCATGTCGATGTGTCCTTGATTGGGGCAATGCATTTTATGGAATTGTTATCTTCTCATAATTCACTTTGAGTCAAATTATGACCAAGTAAAATGATGTTTTGGACCATTGAAATCATTTAATTCATCCACACACATCATGTGCATGTGCCAATTCACATTTATACTACCCTAATTGCGGTATTACCCTATACACAATTGATACCTTCCTCTAATTAAACTCCAATCAAATTATGACTAAGTATATTGACATTTCAACCATTCTAATTAAATAAGTGAACAATTTTCAAGAATTGTAAAAAAAGGCTAAGTAAAATAATTAAGCAAATCAAATTAGATTAAGAGCTTAATCTCAGAAATTTATTGAATGTTGGAAATTCATAATCCAAAATATCTAGGCCATGAAATCACCCATGACATCATTACATGGGTGTCATCATTAATACAAAAACAACAATATATGATTAAACAAACAACTAAAAACTACATATCAATGACCAAACATGATCACATGACCATTAGTAGTTTATTACCATTAATTTGTAACATGTCCAAATTGATGACTAAACCATTTTTAGTTATTTATTGGTTGTTTTGACTGATCAATTTGGTAGTATATTTAGTCATTGATTGCTATAATCTAGTTTTTTATTTAGTTAATTTTTATTCACTAATATATTTAGTCATTGATTGTTGTTAACTGATCACTTATTTAGTCATTTTTATTCACTAATTTTTGTCTATTGGTAGTGTATTTAGTCATTAATTTTAATCATCATTTTGATCAATTTGGTAGTATATTTAATCATTTTTATTCACTAATTTCATTGGTCATCATTGTGTCATAATCATGTTTGTTATGAATATTTTGAAACAAAAATATAATGAGATCACACGAGTCATTGTGTCATGATCACATTTGTTATGAGTATTTTGAAATAATAATACAATGAGATCACACAAGGCAATATATGATTACAAAAACTACTAAAAACTGAAATATAGTAATATATCAAAGAAAATCAACATCACACAAGGCAACCTCAATATTTTAAGGCACATTCCCACAAGGAAAATCATGGAAATATCTTTCACATGTGCAATCATTATAGGATCATCCTACATTTTAATAAATATTGGGTGTGGGCTTCGAAAGCTTCCAATTTTTTTGATTCATTTTTTGTTAAATATCCTTGGTGGTGGTTCACTTTGGTCTGGGTCCCTTTTTAGTTGTGTAAAAATTTAGTAAAGCTTTCAGTCATGGGAGGAGAAAGAGTTAGAACTAAGCCATTATCATGTGATGAAACCAAAGTAGATGCTATGCTCTGGAGTATATGCTATTAAGGTGGAATTTATCATTTTCTTGAATGTTTGAATAGATATGATGAGAACATCTCCATTAAGTTTGCTTCAATCTGAGATGGTGACCATAAAGTTCAAGTTGGAGGTATAGAGTTTTTTGTTAGTGAGGATATGATTGCTAAGGCCATAGGTTTATGCTGCAAGGGTAGAAAAATGAAAAGACTCACCAAAGTTCAAGACTCAGAGGGGTTGAAAAAATTCTTCATTGAAGGAGAAGCGCTAGTGAAGTTGTAGGGAGGCTTTTATAGAGAAAGCTTGCTTAACCCTTAGGATAAGGTATGCTTCACCATCATAAAATATTTTACCCTTGAAGGTCATTTTAAGTGATTTTATCATTATCATTTTGCTCTTTTGAATCACTTTCATCACAAGGTGTTGGTTAACTTCCCCTTCTTCCTCCTATCATCGTTAGAGATGTTTGTTAAGTCTATCAAAAATTCCCTAAAAAAAAAACTCAGCTATCTTTGCCATTCTGATCCACCAAGATCTTATCTTTAGGTTTTATCACTTTCACCTTGTGTTGTGTACTTCTAATCCTTTAAAAGCATAGGTGTTAGATAGTTCCCATGACAACGACCTTGATGAATATCACATTCCCTTGAGAGTGGGTCCTTGTGGTTCCATACCCTTTTCCAAAAACTTTTTCCCCCCTCTTCAAACTTATCCCCTAAGTTGAAATATTTTCCCCTCTTTGGCTAGGCTCTAGTTGCCCCTCCCTAATAGCTATAACTTCTAGATCCCCAAACTCTTCTAACTTTATAACTATCAAAGGGTTGTAGGAACTAAAAAATAACCCTTATTTTTTAGGCAATAAAAAGAGGAAATCAATTAATTGGATCAATTCTAAAGAGATCACTCAGGGAAAGAGTAAGAACAAGAAAGTGGGGGGGTGGAGCCTCAAAATTTGGCCAATGACAAAGATCATCAGGAGGCCCAGACACAAGGTAAGGAGTTGCAGAGGAAGGGTCTAATTTTAAATTTTAGAGCTATATGGAAAGAAAGATGAATATCAAGAGATCCATGAGACTGATAGGGGAAAATTTTTGTTGGTAAAGATTATGGGTGATCCCTCTACCTCAAATCTAGGGGAGGAAGCAGGTAAATTAAAAGATAAACCTAATCTTGATCAACAATTAGAGGAGGGAACCAATTATTTTGAGAAGCTGAATGACTCCACTTATGATTTTGATAAGGAGAATTTCATGGATACCAGTGAAGAGGAGATTCAGATTGAAAGGGAGCTGGAGGAAGTGAAGAAGGGTTTGCACTCCCTTTATAATAAAATGAAGGTGTTAACCACTATTTTATTGAAAGTTGTCCATCATACAACTTCTTACCTATTGATTCCGAAAGACCTCCTGAAAGAAGATAAAGATATATAAGGAAAAATTACTAGCATGAAGGACCTTCTCAAGTTCATTAAAGAAGATTAGAAATATTTGATCAATTAAAACTAATGTTTTTATTATGGTTAATCTCTAGTCTATTTGTTGTTTCCTATTTTTCTTTTGTTTGTCTGCTATTTTTTGGTTGTTAGTGGCCTTTGGCCTATTTTGCTGCCCCTTGGGCTTTTTGTACTTGGGCTCTGTACCTTCTTTGTAGACTTATAATATCAAAAACATATAATCGATGTAATTGTAAATGCTCACTTATTGAAAGAAGAATTTAGAAAACCTTTAATATGGATTACAAATGATGATTACAGACACCCATTACACCATTTTACTTATTACATTCTACAGTTGAGGGTATCTTTTCAGCTTCCATTGGATGCATAAGTAGTAGTAGTACATATATTTTAAATATATCTATCTAAAAAAGGTAGAGAGATATCAAATTTTAGACTTATATTTTATATTTATTACATACCTTATTGATTAAGACTCCATTAACTTCTTTATTAATTTATAGTTGACAAAAGTATGAAAAAATTTAAGTCATAATATTAAGTACAAGAAAGGTAATTCTAATTAGGCTGCAGATTGCGTAAGTCACCTCCAATTAAGTAATAAGAATAAATTAATATTAGGCACAAGAAAATTAGCTCTAATTACGCTAGAAACTAATTATGTCACCTCCAATTACAACACTAACAACAATCCTAGATTCATGTGGCCATTAGCCTTTTAAATTGCCCAGACTATATGGCAATGATCCTTAATTTTATTCATAGACCACATAAAATGCATAAATATTATTTTTCTCAATATGTAGGTCATGACTATGATGAATCCATGAATATTTCTCATGAATCAACATTTACAGAATTAGGGAATATAGCTTATTCTAATTTTAAACTCAGGATGAATTAATAATGTTTGGGTATTAGATACATGTGCCACCAAACATATGACATAAAACACAAAAAAACATAATCAATAATTCATTTTCACATATTTAAATAACTATTAAGAATGTAAAATACTAAAATTTTATTGAGAAAAGGTGTTCTTATAGTAGATACAAGACAAAAATATGTGTCTTTACTTTGAAAAATGTGTTAATACAAAGTGTGTTTTGCAGTGCTATGATTAAAAAAACTGAGTTACAATGCCTTTTTTTTCTTATATAGCTCCAAAATAGATAAAAAACACTAAAAATATCCCTGAACAACACATTCAAACTATTGCATAAAGCAGTGGACCAAGATGTCTAATAGCTAGTACATGATAAACATCAACTATGTCATTTTTTTCAAATATTTTAGTGGCCACTGTGTGAAAGTTCCTTCTTTCTCTTTTAGATGGACAACTCCATCTATTTTGTCTTCATAACCAAGGGATATGTTAATTGTGACCTTTAAAATATTTACATTTACATCTCTTATTCCTTTCATTTGACTCCATGTACAATAGATAGTGAGTGAATCTTCCTAATGCCCACAACAACACCATCAAATGATCCAACACCTAGACTTTATCCCCTTATTGGAGTTTATCAATAAATGTTTGAAAAAATAAAAATAAAATACACATTATATTGAGATATAAAACACACATTATATTATAAAAATGGAGTGGGGTAATGGTCACATACAGAGTTGCAAAGGAAATTTGGACCGATTATGGGTTCTTGTTGACCATTTTTGGTATAACAGGCCAAAAATTGGTCCCCTTCCTCCTTTGATGTTTCAGGCCAATTCATTTTTTTTTTGATTTTACACAAGTCCAACAAAATCTATGGACTCTGCAGGTGGAAAATCTATGGACTCTGCAGGTGGAAATCTACAGACTCTGCAGGTGGAAATCTATGGACTCTGCAGGTGGAAATCTACGGACGTAACAGGTTTTGATTTTCTACAAACTTAGCAGGTTTTGTTTTTCTACAGACTCAGTAGATGTAATCTTTGATAGATGAAGGATCAGTTCAGAGTGTGCAAGTTTTGCAAAGCTTCTTCGGACTCTTATCTAAATAAATTTATAAGGAAAGAGGGCTAAAATGGTTCAGAAGGCACTTTTCCTTAAGGTTGGAAGAGTGGTTCAATGACATAATCTTTCTAAGAGTTAGCACCTTTGAACCGTTGAACTGGTTCAACACATTGGTTCAATGCCTTGGTTCAATCAAATTGGTTTAATGCCTTCAGTTCAATGCCTTAGTTCAATCGACTTGGTTTAATGCCTTTAGTTCATCACTTGGTTAAATCAGCTTGGTTCAATGCCTTTAGTTCATCACTTGGTTCAATTGGCTTGGTTTAACACCTTTAGTTTATCACTTGGTTCCATCGGTGAGTTCATCACTTAGTTCAATCAGCTTGGTTCAATGCCTTCAGTTCAATGCCTTGGTTCAATCAGTGAGTTCATCGCTTGGTTCAATCAGCTTGGTTTAATGCCTTTAGTTTAACACCTTGGTTCAATCAGTGAGTTCATCACTTGGTTCAATTAGCTTGGTTCAATGCCTTTAGTTCATCACTTGGTTCAATCAGCTTGGTTCAACACCTTTAGTTCATCACTTGGTTCAATCGGCTTGGTTCAATTGGTAGGTTCATCGTTTAGTTCAAACATTCAGTTCATCAACTGGGTTCAACAAAGGCTCAATGTGCAGTGTTGAACTGTTGAACCAATTTTGGTTCAATGAGTTGGTTCAATAGTTTGCAGGGGGCATCCCAAAGCCAAAGGGAAGGTGCCCTTGCAGAGGGTAGGGATCATTTCAAAGGCAGTCAAAGGAGTTCAAAGGTGCAAAAAAAATCTTAAGGATAAATTTTTTCAGACTTTTTGTTGAAAGGAATTCCTTTAGAAAAAAGTCTGAAGGAATTCAGAGAAGGCTGTGAGCAAGAAGCTTGAAGGAAAAGAACTTTAGGTGAAAGGACACAAAGTCTGGGACAATTCTTGCAAACTTTTTGTCCACAGGAAAAGCCCAAAGCAAAAAACCTATGGGAAAAGCCTGTAGAAAAGACCCGATAGATTTTTGGCCAAGGACAATGATGTCCTAAAAGCCATCAATTTTAAGGAGATGGACTAGCCATTAGGTAGTTAATTTTAGGGTGACGACTGCGTGAATGTCAATTTTAAGGCAGTGAAATAGCCATTGTTTTTTTAAATACTTGCGCACCAACCATGGGAAGAGCCCAAGGAATGTAGTGACCCACCAAAAGATCGCACCTAAGGGCTGAAGGAGCAGAAGGAGACAAAGCAGGAAAAGGACAAAGAGCCCAAAAAACAAAGAGAGAAAAGTGACAAGTGTAAGAACAGGCAGATAGCCCAAGTGGTGAAGGGAGGCACCGATTCAAGAAGTTACTCCAACAAGTGATACAGTGCTCGTGAATTGATTACTAGGAGGTGCAAACAGCTAATAGTGCAACTCAGTTTTCTTCATTTCACATTAATGAGCAAACAAACTACGTAATCACCTTGAAGAAGTGGTCTTGCAAGTAGACAAATGATGTGGCTCATAATTTCTCATTGATGTTTAAGCGGCTGGCTCTTCCCAATGACCGGGGCACAAATGGGTCATTGGTAAAAAGGGGTGCCAAAAGGCCTCCTTCCTTCCTCTATATATTGGAGACTTGTCATTTGAAAAAGGATCTTTTTCACATTTGTAAGGCAAAGCCCTAGCAAATTTTCACCTGAAATCAAATAAATGCATTTTTTTACCTCTATTTTGATTAAATATCCCTATGTGTGTCTGAGTGTCAGTTTGTGTTTAGTCATTACTTTTTAATGCTTTCACAGGTTTAACACCAACACACCTAGTGTCTATAAGGTGCCATTTCTACAGGTGATAAGGAGAGCTGTATTTGGAAGTGCAGAGACAGAAGAAGCTACTATATAGTGTGCCTTTTTATAGCACCTTTGGTGAGTCTCTATTTTCTATGTGTTTCATTAAAGCCTCCCTATTAAGTTTCCTGTAACCTGGTCCTTCTGCCAATTTGAAGTGTACATATGTGTTTGTCTAGCTTCAAGTGTGAGTGTGAGTAGGTCAAACATTTGGTGCATCACCTCTTTTAGAGTAGTTTTGTTTTCCTGTAATCTTTCTCCCTTTTCACCCGCCATTATATATCTATATACCTATATTAACACTTATTGGAATAACTCAGATGCATCAAAGGGAGCTAGCCCTCATCTAGAGACTCTCCCCTCTAGCTTCACCAATCCCACAAGTGAGAGGGGAGTTTCCATTTTGACGTGTGGAAGGTAGGATCTTGGCCTCCTTCCCTGGGTGTAATCCACTACGTCAACAATTTTTGGCACACCCAGTGGGACCCAATTTTACACTCAGTAAAGTTTCAGGATTGATGCTGGTCCTATTATAGCAAGTCAACTATTTTCAACATCTAGCAACTCCACTGGTAAGAAATTCATTTCCTAATCAAAGACCAATCTGACTTCTTATGCCTAAAGTCACCACATGGTCTACTTCTAAGGGTGTCCCTTTCGAATTTGTTGAATTGCCTTTGAACTCAGAAAAAAGACTAAGGTTTGAGAGGACCCATCCTTATTTACCAAACCACCTTCCTAGACCTATTGTAAGGAATGCATATGCAATAGGGCCGAAGTTACATCCCATCCTAGCTATGGCATTACCCTTTGTGACTTTTCATGGTTAGAGCCCCTTAAATCTCCCATGTTATGACTCAATTCTAGGAGCAGCCCTCGAAAATGTGCCTTCTTTTGATGGAGAGGGGCCCATTACAGTCATCGAGCACATAAAAAATATTGCTAACCTTTGCAATATTCACAATGTCACTAAGGAAAATATCATAATTAAATTGCTGGCATTGTCTCTCAAGGGCAAAGCTCTTGATTGGTATGGGACATTGGCTATAAATTCAATCAGTTCCTAGAATGAATTGGGTACTCACTTGACATATCATTTTGGGGAAAAGAATGACCACCTCTCGCTTGCTGAGCAGTTGACTACTATGAAAAGAGCCCCATATGAATACATGCAAGATTTCAACACTCAATTTCAGAAGACATGGGATAGAATCCCTATTCTAGTAAGACTGACTGCTAGCTATGCTTTCTTGTATTACTTAAGAGCTTTGAATAGTGATATCACCATTATTATACAGTCCATGGGAGGACATGTGCTACCTGCCACCTATGACATAGCCATAGCAATTGAAAATTGCTTAGTGTAGGCTGGGAAGATAGCTCCTAGACCCCATATGCCACTTTTCCCAGAAATGCTACCTCTGATTCAAACCACTACTCTCACATTAGCTCCTCTACCTAACATAGAGAAACCAGCTGCTGCTCCATCCAATGAACTTCATGAAACTAAGAGTCTATTACAAAGTATGCCAAATGAACTTGTGGCTCTTAAAAGGTAGCAAACCCAAAGCAACTGACCAAATCAAGGGTACAAGTAGTATGGTCAAGCTCCTAGCCCCCATTTCCAAAATTACGATCAAGGACAGGGTCAACTTACTCAGACTAGACCTTTTCAAGGCTACAACTCAGGTGCCCCTTCATCATCTAAGGTCATGGTGCTCATTCAAAATAATTTGGTGTAGGAATAGCCAAGTTGTTTAACCATGGGATATGGTCAAGAGCAAGCTGTTTATACAAATGAGATGATGGGTTATTACCCAAATGTGTAATAAAATCAGGCAGCCATCCATTCCCAAGTCTTTGAGGCTCCAATGCAACCCAACATGAGTAGCAGTCAGGCCTAGCTTGATTCTAGCCTCATGAATCATCTGGAGGGAGAATTCTATTTAGTCAATTATGTGGGTGCTACAGGAAATCAGGCTGAATGTGTTGCAGCCAACACAAGATTCAAAAGAAGGGTGATGGAAGAAGCTTAGGCTACTACCTAAGCATCAACAACACCTTCATCACACATAAATCAAGGTCCCAAGTTTCAGACTGTCAATTGTATCTCTAGCTCCTCGGCCTGCCCCTCAAGCTGTACATAATTCCAAGGAAATTTTGAAGGAAGGCAACCCTCAAGTCAATGTGGTTGACTAGATGAAGAAGCTGCACATGAACATCTCCTTATGGGATTCATTGTCAATACCAGTGCAAAAAGACATGCTGTGAAAGGAATTACATGAACTAGATGAATGAGCTGTCCTAGTGAAAGCTGATAACATTTTGATGATGAATGGATAACCTTCCACCTCAAGTTAGACCCAAAAGGAAGAGAAAGTTCCTCCTTTTTATGTGTCCCTAGTCATAGGAGATTTCTTGGTGCACAATTGCATCATTGATAGCAGAGTAAGCACCTCGGTAATGCCCAAATGCATAGCCGACAAGCTGGGCTTGAAATACAAAGAAATGACCAAGGGAGTTCTGTAGCTGGATGGAACCCCATCAAAGACAATTGGGGTGGTAAGAGGTTTGAGCTTGATGCTGCATGTTTGCTTGACTTTCTCAGTTCCTCATGATGTGGTAGTAGCAAATGTCCCTCCCTACTTTGCCATCTGCTTATCCAGGGATTTTACATCTAAGATAGGCAACTACTTAGCAATGAATTGATCTTATCTAGTTTTTAGAACCAAGTATGGGACTAAAGTCAAGATTGAATCTGAGCCACTCCACAGAGATCATCTATAACCTTACTCGCTAAAGGCAACAAACATCAGCTATGCCATCATTGACTAGGAAGAGTTCCAAATAGACCAATCTCCATCCTCTGCCCTTGAAGGAGTTGTATACCTACTCTTAAATGAATGGGGAAGTGACAATTTTGAGCATGATCCCTACAAATTCATAGAGGAGGTAGTCCTTGGAATTTATTGCATGCATGAAGAGGGTACTTTTGTACCAAATTTGATGAAAGCCATCCAGGAGAACTCAAGTCTATGGTAGCTATTCTTTGATGGTTCAAGGAGTAAGTTGGGAGCTGGTGGTGGAGCGGTGCTGGTCTCTCCTTTAAAAGAGGTATTTTTCAGCCTTTTGGTTCTAATTTTATTGCACATGTAATATTGTAGAATATGAATCCCTCATCCATGGCTTGGAGTGGGTGAGGAAAAGAGGAATCAAAGAGCTGCATGTGTTTGGTGATAGTGAGTTGATTGTCAACCAGGTAGAGGCCAAAATTTGATGAAGAATTCTCTACTGAAGTCCTAAAAACATAGGGTAGGGGACTTAGTGGAAAATTTCTTCACTTTCAATATCACCTCCATTCCTAGAGAATAAAACAATCAAGCAGACAGGCTAGCAACAATTGGTGCCCAGTTTGATATTGCTCAAGAAATAGGCTAAGGCCACAACTCACGTCACTTGAAAGTAGTGATCTGACCCTCCATACTTGATAACATCACCAAATGGTAGGTTTTCAATAGTGATCAGCAAATAGTACTCTTCCTATAAGAATAAGTGGAATTCACTGCAAAAAAACTAGGTTAAGCTATATCAGCAATATGGCAGCCAAATTGTTTAGCTGAAGAACAATATGCTCCCCAAAGGTTTGGTCACTCTAGAGAGTATCTTCAATGGAGATGACCAATTGAGAAGTGACAAGGCATGCATTACAGCAAAGGAGGAGCACCATGAGAAGGTGGAAATATTCAAAGACAAGCTGCTTGCACTTGGGAAAGTGTGCACAGAGCATGAAAGGTAGGCCTTTATCTTATTGTGCCAAGAATTTGCCGATATCTTTGCTTGGGAATATAGTGATTTGAAGGGTTTTGACCCAAGTTTGGCCCAGCATACCATTGAGCTAGAAGAGGGTGCCAAACCAATCAAGCAAAATTAGAGGCCTATAAACCCAATAATTGAGCCTCTCATGTGCAAAGAGCTCACCAAATTGATTGAGTCTAGGATAATATTCCCAATCAAACACTCTTCTTAGCTGGCCAATCTTGTTCCTGTCTAAAAAAAGAATGGGGAGATCAGATTGTGCATCAATTTTAGAGATCTCAACAAAGTCTCTTTGAAAGACCATTATCCTCTCCCAAGCATGGAGCAGATCCTACAGATGGTGATAGGCAGTGAGCATTTCTCCCTCCTGGATGGGTATTTAGGATATAACCAGATCTTGGTGCAGGACTGTGATCAGCATAAGACAGCCTTCACAACTAAGTGGGGAATGTTTGCTTACAAGAAAATGCCTTTTAGACTGTCTAATGTTGGTGCCACTTTCTAATGAGCTATGGACATGGCCTTTTAGGGCCTGATGAATAAGACTGTGCTGGTATATCTTAATGATGTGACAGTTTTCTCCAAGGAAGAAAGCCAACACATGAAACACCTGAGGCAAATCTTTGAGAGGTGTAAAAATTTTGGCATCTCTCTCAATCCTAAGAAATGTGTGTTCACTATCCATGAGGGGAAGCTCCTTGGTCACATTGTTTCTTCAAAAGGTTTGGCTATTGATCTGGAAAGAGTTCACTCCATCCTGGAGCTGTCCTTACCTAAGCACAAGAAAGGCCTGCAAAGCTTCTTCAGTAAGATAAATTTCATATGGAGATTTATCCCAAATTTTTCAAAGATGGTCAAGCCATTGACCTCTATGCTGAGGAAGGGTGAGGAGTTCACATGGATAGTATAGAGAAGATATAGTTTTGAAGAAATCAAGTAGGCTATAGCTTGGGCTCCTATTTTGATCAGCCCTAACTTCACCAAAGATTTCAATCTCTACACCTTCAACAATGAAGAGGTAATCTCCACCATGCTTACCCAAGCAAGTGATGATAACCTTAAGCAGCCAATTGCATTTTTTATCCAAGGCCTAGAAGGTTTTGAAGTCAGATACACATATGTGGAAAAGCAAGTCTTGGCAGTCATATGGAGTCTAAAGAAATTCAAACATATGCTGTCCAATAGTAGAATCCACCTCATGGTTCCACATCCCAACATCAAGAATTTCTTGATCAACTGAGATCTAAATGAGAAGAGAGTAGGGTGGATCACTAAGGTGATGGAATATGATGTAGATATCAAGATCACCAAACTGGTAAGAGGGAGAGGCCTATGTGAACACCTCGCTGCAAACTTTAAGTAGCAAAAGGAGGATAGTCTACTAATCCTTGATGTAGCTACAATAGAAGAACCAACTGTCATGAAGGATTGGACATCAGATGTGAGGCACTGGTGAGTGCCCACACTCGCTTGACAGGACCAAGAAAAGGTATTTCAGACTCCAGTGTCTCCCTTATGCCCTAGTTGATGGAGTGCTTTTCAAAAGGGATCTCTTAGGAGTCCTTTTAAGATGCTTGGACTCAAGGCTAGGCTGACAGGGTGTTGTCTGAGTTCCATGATGGACCAGCTGATGGTCATTTTGCTCCTAGGGCTACTGCAACAAGAATAATGAGAGCTGGCTATTTCTAGCCTACTCTTTTTAGGGACACCCATGCCTAGGTAAGAATGTGCCAGAAGTGCACACTTTTTGATGGAGAGTAACAGTTGGCTGCCATGCCCTTATAGCCTATTCAGGTGGAGCAGCCATTCATGCAATGGGGCTTGGATTTCATAGGGATGATTAATCCTCCCTCCAGTGCTAGACACAAGTGGGTCATGACTGCCATGGATTATTTCACAAGATGGGTAGAGGCTGTTGCTTTGAAGGAGGTAAACAAAAGTGCGGTCCTAGATTTTTATGAGGACCTGGTGGTGAGGTTCAGGGTTCCAGCAACCATAATCTCAGATAATGCGTTAGCTTTTTTGGGAACCAAAACAAGTGAATGGGCATTGAGATATGGTATATATCTCAGCACTTCATCCAATTACTATGTGCAGGGGAATGGACTGGCTGAGTCTACAAATAAGAACTTGATCAGGATCATCAAGTGGACCATGGAGGAAAATTAGAGGACTTGACATGCCAATCTAAAAACAACCCTGTGGGTAGATAGGGTCACCCTGAAGAGGGCAATTGGCAACTCGCCATACATGCTCATCTATGGAAGGGAAGTTAGGCTCCCCATTTCACTTGAGTTGCCAGCCTTGGATCTTGCTCGCAAGTTGCAATTAGAAGAAGGAAATAGCATGGAAGTTAGATTATGTGAGCTAATGGAACTCCAAGAGGCAAGGGACCAGGCTATGGCTTCTATGACTAGTTGCCAATAGCAAGTGAAAAGACACTTCGACAAGAAATCTTCATCAAAAGATTTCTCTGAAGGAGACATTATCTTGAAATGGGATGAAGACCGAGCTAAACCTAGAAAGCATGCAAAATTTGATGCCCTATGGAGTGGCCCATACGTAATCACTCAGTGGAAGTAACATAATGCATTCCAACTCTCTAGGTTGGATGGTGAAGAACTGTATATCCCAGTTAATGGGATACATCTTAAGCATTACCACTGAGCCCCTTCTCCATCATGTATATATTTTCCCTTGCTTTTCTCTTGTTTTCCCTAAGTGCTTTTTGCACATGTTGGTAGTTTTCTTAGCTTTGTGTGTGTTTTCATTTCCTTTTGAGGTAAATCTTCGTGATTGGTTCTAGTTTTATCAAAGCTTGCTGATCTTTAAGTTACAATCTGACCCCGTGCCCAATGGATTTTGAGGCAACTAGTTTTTAAGCATAGCAGGCATGCTTCCCCTGGGAGTCACCAATTTGTTGACCATTTTTGGTATAACAGGCCAAAAATCAGTCCCCTTCCTCCTCTGTTGTTTCATGCCAATTCATTTTTCTTTATTTTGCACAAGTCTAGGAAAATCTACAGACTCCACAGGTGGAAATCTACATACTCTATAGGTGGAAATCTATGGACTTAGTAGGTTTTGATTTTCTATGGACTTAGCAGGTTTTGTTTTTCTACAGACTCAGTAGGTGTAATCTTTGACAGATGAAGGATCAGTTCAGAGAGTGCAAGTTTTTCAAAGCTTCTTCAAACTCTTGTCTGAAGAAATTCATAAGGAAAGAGGGCTAAAATGGTTTAGAAGGCACTTTTCCTTAAGGTTGGAAGAGTGGTTCAATGACATAATCTTTCTAAGAGTTAGCACCTTTGAACCATTAAACTAGTTCAATGCATTGGCTCAATGCCTTGGTTCAATTGGTGAGTTCATTACTTGGTTCAATCGACTTGGTTTAATGCCTTCAATTCAATGCCTTGGTTTAATTAGCTTGGTTCAACACCTTTAGTTTATCACTTGGTTAAATTAGCTTGGTTCAACACCTTTAGTTCATCACTTGGTTTAATCAGCTTGGTTCAATACCTTCAGTTTATCACTTGGTTCAATCGACGAGTTCATTGCTTAGGTCAATTAGCTTGGTTCAATGCCTTCAGTTTAACACCTTAGTTCAATTGGCCAGTTCATCACTTGGTTCAATCAGCTTGGTTCAATGCCTTTAGTTTAATGCCTTGGTTCAACTGGTGAGTTCATCGCTTGGTTCAATCAGCTTGGTTCAATGCCTTCAGTTCATTGCTTGGTTCAATCAGCTTGGTTCAATGGCTTTAGTTCATTACTTGGTTCAATCAGCTTGGTTTAATGCCTTGGTTCAATTAGTGAGTTCATCATTTGGTTCAAACATTTAGTTCATCATCTTGGTTCAATAAAGGCTCAGTGCACAGTGTTGAACCGTTGAACCAATTTTGGTTCAATGGGTTGGTTCAATGGTTCGGTTCAAGGGGTCATCCCAAAGCTAAATGACAGGTGCCCTTGCAGAGGGTAGGGAGCATTTCAAAGGTAGTCAAAGGAGTTCAAAGGCATGCATAAAATCTTAAGGATAAATTCTTTCAAACTTTTTGTCTGAAGGAATTCAGAGAAGGCTGTGAGCAAGAAGCCCAAAGGAAAATAACTTTAGGTGAAAGGACACAAAGATCAGGATAATTCTTGTAGAATTGTTGTCTGTAGGAAAAGCCCAAAGCAAAAAACCCATGGGAAAAGCTCACAGAAAAGACCTGATAGATTTTTGGCCAAGGATGATGACGTCCCAAAAGTCGTCAATTTTAAGGAGATGGACTAGTCGTTAGGTAGTCAATTTCAGGGTGACAGTTGTGTGAATGTCAATTTTAAGGCCGTGAAATAGCTATTGTTTTTTTAAATACTTGCGCTCCAACCATGGGAAGAGCCCAAGGAATGCAGTGACCCACCAAAAGATCACCCCTGAGGGTTGGAGGAGCAAAAGGAGACAAAGTAGGAAAAAGACGAAGAGCCCAGAGAACAAAGAGAGAAAAGTGACAAGTGTAAGAACAGGCAGATAGCCCAAGTGGTGAAGGGAGGCATCGATTCAAGAAGTTACTCTAGTAGGTGATACAGTGCCCATGAATTGATTATTGGGAGGCATAAATAGCTAACAGTGTAACCCATTTTTCTTCATTTCACATTAATGAGTAGACAAACTGCGTAATCACCTTGAAGAAGCAGTCTTGCAAGTAGACAAATAACGTGGCTCATAATTTCTCATTGATGTTTAAGCGGCTTGCTCTTCCCAATGATTAGGGTGTAAATGGGTCATTGGTAAAAAGGGGTGCCAAAAGGCCTCTTTCCTCTATATATTGGAGACTTGTCATTTGAAAAAGGATCTTTTTCACATTTGTAAGGTGAAGCCCTGGCAAATTTTCACCTGAAATCAAATAAATGCATTTTTTACCTCTATTTTGATTAGATATCCCTATGTGTGTCTGAGTGTCAGTTTGTGTTTAGTCATTGCTTTTTAATGCTTTCACAGGTTTAACACCAACACACCTGGTGTTTATAAGGTGCCATTTTTGCAGGTGATAAGGAGCACTATATTTGGAAGTGCAGAGACAAAAGAAGCTACTATATAGTGTGCCTTTCTACAACACCTTTGGTGAGTCTCTATTTTCTATGTGTTCCATTAAAGCCTCCTTGTTAAGTTTCCTATAACCTGGTCCTTCTGCCAGTTTGAAGTGTACGTATGTGTTTGTCTAGCTTCAAGTGTGAATGTGAGTAGGTCAAATCATTTGGTGCATCACCTCTTTTAGAGTAGTTTTGTTTTCCTGTAATCCTTCTCCCTTTTCACCCCCTATTATATATCTATATACCTATATTAGCACTTATTGGAACAACTCAGATGCATCAAAGGGAGCTAGTCCTCATCTAGAGACTCTCCCCTCCAGCTTCACCAGTCCCACACACGAGAGGGGAGTTTCCATTTTGACGTGTGGAAGGTAGGATCTCAGCCTCCTGCTCTGGGTGCAATCCACTGCATCAATAGTTCTTTAGGAAGAAAATGATAACTTGAGGAAAGTGGATTCACAAGGTGTTGATGGAAATTTAGGATATGACAAAGTTGAAGCGAGTCAAAGGGAGAAAATTTTGGTCGTCAATTCTCTTTTGAATGCTAGAGGTGGTTATCCATGAAGCTAGGATGGAAGAGTGCCCTTCCTAATGATATAATTAATTTGTTTTGATACCGTCCCAATATCAAAAGACATTCTACTTATCATTATTTATGGTTGATAAGTCCCATAATTCTAATCTGGGAACTCTGGAAGGAATGAAATAGAAGATTTTTCCAAGATAAGGAAATGAGTCTCAAATCCCTCCAAAACAAGATTGAAGCGAGTATTGTGCAAATAGTTAATAGAAAATTAAACTCTATTAAGTTAAAATAACATTTTAAGCATGAAGAATGACAAAACATTGGGATAGATAATTGACAACTATTATATTACCTCAAATAATTCAACACAACTATGATGATTGTGCTGCACATTCTTGTCTAGTTCATCATGATCACTATCAATATCGGTAGCTCTAATGACATCATGAAGGTGTTTTTGTTTTCTTGCTACTTTGATAAAATTTATCTGCATGCGGTTTAACCATCATGCAAAAAAATATACAAAGCATTCAATATTCAAGTAAAGAATGTAAGCTATAAATTTGTCTAAAAGAACATTTTCTGAATCATTATAACAATAAAGAAACTAGGTTGGATTCTCTTATGCTCAGATTTCAATAATATACATATTAAGAGGTAATTTTATATACAATTTCCAAACAAGAAGAAATGAGATCAATAGAGCCTCTTACTTCAGCTGAATCCATGGATTTATGTTCATTCCATGCATAAAATATAGGGTTAATAGAGGCAACCAACTACAAAACTTGCTGAGCGAGACCAAATATGCAACTCATTACCTATTGGTACCCTTGATTTGAGTTGACATGATCTAGAGAGGCTCCTACTGGGCATTTAACAAATGGTTGTGAAAACTTTTTTGACGAACTAGATTTCTACTTCATCCCACTCTTAGATTTACTAGGTCGATTCAGTGCTGCCATATAATTGACAATATCTTTTGCACCTGCTTCTCTATTACTATTTTCCACCTAAAATACAATGTCAATTTCAACATATAGTCAGTTTAATAAAAAATTGAAATAAATAACACAATGTAAATTGAACCAAAAAATAATACACTTACTGTAAATTTGTTTTTTTTGGCCTGCAACCTGCCTTGGCCAAATGTATATCTAACCCTCATATTATCTCTTGTTGTCTTGCCTTTATTACTCTTTGCCAACTATTCTTTAGAATGCATACTTTATTTCAATGCCTCCCACTATTTAAGAGATAGAGTGGAGTTTAACCTTTCTTTTCCCTCCATGATTTTTTTCTGTAATTGTATCTAAAATTGTTCATCAAAATTCTCATCTTTTGCTTGTAATATTTTCTAGATATTTGTCCACCTATAGTTTCAAAATCATTTTCCATTTTTCGTATAACATTTTCCATAGTTCATGGATCTTTCTCTATAAAACTTGATTTGCAAATATCCAAATGGGCCCTACATCTTACACCCAACTCAGAGGCCCACTTTGTAGCATTTAGCCCAATAGGCTCACCATCTCTCGATACCTCAACCAAGAAGGGATTCTTGCCTCATAATTTTATTTCTTTTGTATTCCTCTTTGTAGATATATAAAAATATTGAATCAATCTTTGTCTTTTGACAAAAGCAGACACATTTTCTATTAAACCACTACCAATATTTCTGGCTGATCCACTAGTTCCATCAAAAGTTCTAGATGCAATAGGTGCACTCTGAGGCACAACAAATGCAATTGGTCTCTCTTCATGACTTTCATTAACCAAAAATTCATGCTCCTTAGCCACATCAGGTGTGGCATTATTAGGTAGATCAATACCGGTCTCCATAGATTTCACTTCAAACACATCCTATAATGTTAAATAAATCATCTACAGACCTATTGTTTCTTTGCTCTATTTTTTTAATAATCTCTCTTAGACTTTGTGCTAAGAGATCATCATGACATTGAACATCACCATGTGCTATATTAGGCTACACATCACCATGTGCTATATCAAGCTGCACATCACCATATGCTATATTAGGCTACACATCATCATAACTATTATTTTTACCAACTACATTTGTTGAATCATAGATGCGTTGGTTTATACGAGATGGCGACAATGTATCTTTTATTTCCTTTTGTTTTTTCTCCACATTTTTTTGCACTCTATTTATTTCCTATAAAACAAAAAAAATATCATATTATATCTTATATACATAAAGCTCTTGCCTATAAAATTTCAATAAACACTATTAAACAAATAATATACTACTATGTGGATTTACATCTTGATTGTTTGGCAAACCAAGACACGATAAATATTAATTATTCTTGGCCACTTTTTCTCTACAAAATCACTCATAATCTATCAATGAAATTTCAGCATTATGATCACTATCATTGACTAATTTGTACCTTATAATCCTTTTCCTCATTTCTTGAAGTCCAAATAAACAATAATGTATAAATCAATAACTTAAATTAGTAAAACTTTATTGAGTTTGTAAGTTAAAATGGAAACTTAAAATAGAATTCATTTTATAGATTAAAAAGAATTTGTAGTAAAAAACCAAGATGTTTACAATTACAGGTATCAGACTATCAATATGACTATCCCTTGTTTCAACTAGATATTGACACTTATGAATCCTAATCACTCCTTTCTACATCTACTTGATTTTATTCCTCATCCTCATATATGAAATGAAATACATTCTCTCTCCCAATCTCTTCATTGGTAATCAAAATCTCTTCTTCAAACACTCCATCATTATCTTCATCAACTTCCTCGAATGTTTATTGTAAATTAACATATTGTCCATCAGGCATTATATCGATAACTTCCATAAATTTTCATTTGGAATGAGACTCTATTTCAATGACATAAGACCATATTAGGATTCTTACATCATAAATTAGAAATTATTATTTCATTTGAAGAGGGGAAACAAATGGCTCATCCATCTCTGATAAAAATTGTCTTGTATTTACATGTACAAATCCATACTCATCAAATTGTACTATGGATGGTCAGATCCACTTACATTTTAATAATATAGGACTATTTTCACCAAAATCCAATTGAATATTTTTTTGGATGAATCCAACATAATTTTTTTTCTCAGTTTCATGAATAAATTCAGCACTAACAACACAATCACAATTTGTCTTTCTTTTATCTTTTTCTTCCACTCTTAAATGACTACCATAGGCCCACATTCCACTAAAATGCATAGCCCATAAATGTGGAGATTATAAAATGTCACTTTCCTCCATTGTTATATCTTGACCTTCTTCTTTTGCATCATTGACTGTATTAGTAATCCATTCTTCAAATTTTGGAAAAGAATTACCTCCAATCAAATCATGACGTCTGCGCTTTTGAGGTCAATGTTGCATCCAATCTTGATTCTCTTCTTCATATTTTCTACATAGAATATTAACGTAAAAATAGTAATATTAATAATATAAATGTGTAAATGCAATTGAGTAAATAAATTATTGTGTAATTTTTTTTACCTATGCCACTTATCGAACGAACATGTGTTTTAAAGAATATAGGCATGTATCACACTTCTTTCTTGATGTGATAGCTTAAAGTGACCTCCATTTCCTTCTAATAATTAACCTATAACTCTCTCATCTTCATCATCATCCCATACATGTTGATTGACATTTTAAAAATCCTTTATATATTTTGTGTAAAATCCCATTGCCTCTTGCATTGAATATCCATCAGACATGTTGCCTTCCAGTTTTGACCTAGTACAAATAATTTTTTTAAACCTTAATATATAATTCTATAGGATACATCCATCTCATTCTTATTGGGCCACAATGCTCTAGTTCATATTCTAGATGTATCAAAAGATGCATAGAAATGTTAAATATTATTGGTGGAAATTCCCGTTCCAATAGACAAAGGACTACAACAACCTTCTCCCTCAAAATATTAAATTTTGAAGGATATAATACATGTAAACTCATTCTCTTTAATATTAGGCTCAACCTTATAATTGTCAATCTTTTCCCCTTTGCCAAACTTGAAATATTTACCACAATAGGTAAAATATTCTCAATTATGACATGATAGTCATGGGTCTTGAGGCCTCTTAAGCCATTAATGTTAGTTTGGATTTTAATACTAATACTTACATATCCAATGGGAAAGTGAGTCTAAGACATCAATTGTAAGAATTATGCATGTTTGTTCCTTTGTCCAGACATAAGGAGCACTAGGTTTTCTATACTTTTCATCATCACATTTTTCAACCCAAAGATTTTGATGAATCTTTAGTTGTCAAAAGTCTTCACATGATGAAATAGTATCAAAATCACCAAAAAGAGTTTCTATAATAGCATAGGCTATATTTTTATCAATACGCATAAAGTCAATAGTATGCCTAATGGCTATATCCTTAAAGTATGGCAACGTACAAAATATGCACAACTATTTTACACCACTTTCATTATATGGATCATATCTACTACCAAAAATCCCATCATTTTCAATAAATGGCATTATTTTTTGTCCATTCTCAAAAATGTAATCACCCGTTATTAGCAATGGTGCTTCACGATTCTCTTCTTGACCATTAAAATGTGTTTTTTATCGATGATATGGATGATCCATTTTAAGGAAAGCACGATGTCTATAATAAATACACTTATGAAAACTTCTTGAGTGCCTCAAAAAATCCTTGAAGTTGCAAGCAAGACATCCATGGTATCCATGAACATTGAGCCCAGACATTGTGCCATATGCAAGAAGATCATGAATCATAAACAATAAGGAAGATCTTAAAGTGAATTTGATTGAATGACCATCCCTTAAAGATTGAATTGATTCAATTCCTTTCCACAATTCCATTAGCTCATCATATAATTTCTCTAGATAAGCATCAATTGTATTTGAATTCACACTTTTCTTTCCTCGTATAATCAATGATAGCATTAATAAAAATGGTTTAGTTGCTAACCATGGAGGAAAGTTATAATTTATTAAAAACACTAGCCAAGTTGACCATTTAGTACTTTGATTTGAGAATGGGTTCACCCCATCTAGAGCCAAACCCAACCTTATATTATAAGGATCTTGAGAAAAATTAGTCCATCTATTATCAAATTCCATCCACATCTTATAATCAAGCACATGTCATTGTTTTCCATCAGTGCTCTTATTTTGGGCATGTCATTGCATAAGTTAAACAATGTCTCTGTACCTATACATTCAAAGTAATCATGGGATTATCAAAAAGTGGTGAAGAACCTTTATAGGAACCACTATTGATTTCAACCCTTATCTATACCTCACTTCATGAAATTTTAGACATTCACTCTCACTTGCAAGAGTATTATGAAATAATACACAACCATTCACACATGTGTGGATGTTTTCATACCCTAATCCTAGCTTAGTGATTTATTTTTTGCATTGAATTTATTTTTGTTAGAAATATGTATTTAGGGGGTAAAAACAAACTTAATAATGCCAATAACTGATATACACTCTCATTTGTCCAACCAAACACCATTTGTAGGTTAAGAATTTGAAGGATTGTTGTCAAATGACTTAACTTGCAATTAACATACACAGGCTTTAAAGCATCCTCCATCAACTTGTTCTAATCATCGTTTAGACCCTCATTCAACATTCTATCAACTTCAAACCCTTCATATAACATTGTTGCCTCTTCATGTATGTTTGGTGCCACTTCATCTATGTTTATTACTTCTTCATCTCTCACACTCTACAATTATATCATATCTCCATAATAATTGTAATCCCAAGGGCTTATACCACTATGCCCATATATTATCATATGTTGATAAATCAGATTTATTTTTCTCACCTTTCCACCAAGATAGTCATTACATGGACATGGATTTTTGTCCATGTCCCTCTCATTAGCTACTCTATCATCAAATGCATGGTATTGATTCGTAGTCAACCTTCGACATTGATCCATCTGTAATGTTATACACATAGCAACAAAAATATTTTGAGGAAAAATTTGGCAAACCAAAAGTTCAAGATTTTCTAAAAATATCAGGAAAAAATTAGATTTAAAAAAAAATGTAGACTAAGAGACAAAAACTATTTTTTTAATTGAAAGGCATTTCCATAGCAATAGAGTTATATAGAGAAAATTAAATAGAGAGTTTAACTAATGAATTATAAAAAATAGATTTTTATAGTTTATATTCAAATTGTTGATTACTTGCATTGCATATCTTTCAAAATCAAAGCATTACTTCACATTGCATAACTAATAACTATATGCTGATAGATGACAAAATTTCAATTACAATATATTTTTTACAAAGTCAACCTAATTAGTTATGCAATTACTTCACATTTCATAACTAATAACTAGGAACAACTACCAATTGCATTTACTTGTCATGGCATTCCATGAGACCACATTTATTTGAGGCATTTTTTTAATAGTTCACTGCCTTATCTATACTACCACATTTTTCATACATGTCTATCCAAGCATTTTATTAGATAGTTCACTGCCTTGTTGCTATGGCTAAAATCCTAAAATAAGTGCTTTCAAACAAGCTATGGATGCTTGAAAAAAATCTATCAAAGCATAATAGTAAGCAATAACATATACAAGGCAGTAAACTGGTTGAAAAAATGCCTCAAAGAAATATGTTCTCATGGTGATGGAATTCCATGAAAATCCATAACAATTTGCTTGTCATGGCATTCCATCACCATGAAACCACATTTCTTTGAGACATTTTTTCTAAAATTCATAAAATTCATCCTAAGAGTTCATATTCCTTTTACAATTATTCCAGGAATCATTCATAAACATCCCATATCATATCTATATGAAAGACATTTGTATTTTGATCATTGATATGTCTTTTGTCTCTTATTGAAGCCCCGTAGTACATTCAAATAGCTTTGACAAGTGTGTGAAAACTAAAGGAAGTGAAAATATAATTATTGCTTCCCCACAACATGTAGAAACTTCACTTGTAGTAATTTGGTATACAGAGACTAGTTATTGTGACCCCATGGAGGTTTCAAAATTAATTGATGGGTTAGAAGCAAGAGTTTGAATAGCATATAATATTTCACCGTGACCTCGTGAAAAAATAAATGTTGACCTACGGTGATGCGGTAAGAGAAAATAGTACTAAATACATATCCTTTAGGAGTGACATGTTGTGTCCACCCAATTATTTTCATCAATCCCAATATCTAATGAGCATAAAAGACAAGGTTGACCTTGGTGGTCCCTCAAGATTCCTCCATTGCACACTATTATTAGATTTACCTTATTTGATATAATTCTATTTTTTGGATTTTTTAGTTGATACATGATCTTTTTTTTCCTTGGGAAAAAATTATAATTTCATATTTAAAAATAGGAAATTGGATAATATAAGATGCATCTAAAAACATACCATAGGGATGAAATACATGGATATAACCATCCAAAAAACCCAAACATAGAAAGAGTTGAAGTGTAAGGCACTAAAAGAAAAGTAAACCAATATAAAAAAATGTTTGTCAAGTAGACAAGAAAGATGTTAAAGGTAAATAAGTAGTCTTACTACATTAGTCTCATCTAACTAAGTGTTAGAGTGAGCATTCAAATTCATTCATAGAGTTAAGTTTGATTTGGAATGTTTTTTTATAATCATTAGATTGTTTTCTTTGTGTACACGAATAATATTTTGTTGTGTATTTATTTAGACAATCCACCTATAATCTGATTGATCACAACAATCAAATGGTTGTTGTGAATTAGCATTCCATATCATGTCCATGTGAAAGATATTTGTATTTTGATCATTGATGTGTTTTTTATTTCTTACCACAGCCCCGCAGTACATTCAAATAGCTTTGGTGGGTGTGTGGGAACCAAAGGAAGTGAAAAGATAGTTATTGCTTTCCTGTAGCATGTAATAACTTCACTTGTAGTGTTTTGATATACAAAAACTGGTTATTGTAGCCCCATGGAGTTTTCAAAAGTAATTGGCAGGTTGGCGATAAGAGTTTGAGTAGCATATAATATTTCACTGCGACCCCATGATAAACAAAATGTTGACTTGCAGTGATGCAATAAGAGAAAATAGTACTAAGTACATCCCCTTTAGGAGTGCCATGTTATGTCTACCCAATTATTTTCATCATTCCCAATAGCTAATGAGCATACAAGACAAGGTTGACCTTGGTGGTCCTTCAAGATTCCTCCACTGCGTACTATTATTAGATTTACCTTATTTGATACAATTCTATTTTTTAGATTTTTTAGTTGATACATGATCTTTTTTTTCCTAAGGAAAAAATCATAATTTCATATTTAAAAATAGGAAATTGGATAATATCAGATGCATCTAAAAGCATACCATAGGGATGAAATACATGGATATAACCGTAAAAAAAACCCAAACATAGAAAGAGTTGAAGTATAGAGCACTAAAAGAAAATAAACCAATATAAAAAAATGTTTGTCAAGTAGACAAAAAAGATGTTAAAGGTAAAGAAGTAGCCTTACCACATTAGCCTCATCTAAGTAAGTGTTAGAGTGAACATTCACAGTCATTCACAGGGTTAAGTTTGATTTGGAGTGTTTTGTTATAATCATTGGATTATTTTTTTTGTGTACCTGAACAATATTTTATTGTGTATTTATTTAGACAATCCACCTATAATCTGATTGATCACAATAATTAAATGGTTATTGTTGGGGATCCAACCAACAATGGATTACACTTGTGAAAGCAATAAACGCGGAAATAAATCAGATAGATAAGTAACTGAAATGATAAATAGAACAGAACAAGATATACAAGAAAACACCCTGAAAACTTGTATTAAAACTCTTTACAATAGGAATACAATGAAGAAACTTCGTTCTTCCACACCTCTCTCAGATGCACACAAGATCTCTCACTAGATCTCTATTCCTCAAGAGCTCTCTCTCAAGTACAATCAAATCCAACAACCTAGATTGATGCAACTCAGTACTGTCCTTCAAACATTCACAATGTTCTACTCATACAGTTCTACACACTAAGCTAAGAAAATCTTTCCTACATATAGAAATAGGAAACTTGAGCATGCTCTTACAACAAACAGTTAAGCCTCTTCAACAAGGGCTCTAAAAATAATATTGCTAATAATAGAGACGTGAGCTTGAGACTACAACTCAAACTCATCATGCAAACACTTGCTTCCATCCACGGAAATTGCTTTCTAGACACACAGGTAACCGACGTCGGTTCCTGCCTGTTCGCCTGTGACCGTCGCCGGTCGACCCTACTACCGACGTCAGCGCCTCTGCAACTGCAACTGACCGACGCCGGCGTCTGTGTAGACTCGAACCTATTTAAGTCTGCTCCTTGGTGAAGCTTTTAGCTCCACACCCTAACAGTTGTTATGAAACCAACTCATTACCCTATTTAATAGTCATTCCTTAATTTTTAACATGTCAATCCAATGCTTGTGATGATACGATAAATAGTGAAAGGATGCCAAAGGATCTTGTGGTCCCACGATGGTCAAATCAAAGGTTGGTGGTAATATGGTATGAGGTATAATGGGTAACATGCATCCTATCATCCCACAATGATGTCTATCAAGGCTGATGAGGTGGAGGTAAGAGGTGAAAAATGTAGTATAACCATCCACAATCTCCCGTAGTCCCATGATAAATTTAAATAGGTCTTGTAGTGATGTGGTAAAGTATTAAATGTTGAAATGACTACATCACTACCCTGTAGTGGTCATCATTGATGTCTATGATTGAAGTGTCCCCAACCATTGGATTGGACCAAATTAATGGTCTATGTTTGAAAGACTTGAATGCTGAGATTTGTTGATTTTGTGGCACAAACTAGAGTAATGGAAAAATGACCAGCTCTATACTAGAATAAAATTTGGAATTTCTTTGTATTTTGTCATTCAAGAAAATTTAGTGGTGATTATAGATGATGAATTCAAGTTCTATATATGCACTTTAACCATCTTCCAATTGGGTAAGTCTTCTTCATTACTCTCTTCATAAAATTTGGTATTTAGTTTGTGCTTTGTTTTCAACTAGTTTGGTAGAGCAAGTGACTATCAAAACCCTAGTTCATAAAAGCATCAAACTATGGTACCTAAAAAATCTAAGTCTACAAGTAAGAGCGCTGAACCCCCTATTCCCAAGAAGTGATCCCTTCAATAGTCACTATTGGACATTTTCCAAATTTAGTTGACAAAGGGTATAAGAAACTATTCAAAGATGTAGCAGAGGGGTGTCAGGATGCTAGAGTCCTTATCTCAAGATGGAACCTTTTCTAGTATTTTTATGAAAAGTGAGATGGACAGGGACTGGTTATAAACCCATGGAATTTGAATTTGGCTAAGCTTATGGTGCCAAATGTATTCAATGATGTGGATTTGATTAGGATATTGGCATAACAATGTTATCTAGCCACTAGAACTATCAGGTTACCAAATGGGTCACCATTAGTGGCTATGGACATAAATGTAATCATTGATTGCTTCATGCTCAACAAACAAGCCCTCACAAAATTTGACTTGAAGAAGAATGAACAAGAATATACTAGTTTGAGAAATACACATAGGAGTGATGAGTTGCTCATGTACATGAGGAAAGGGACCAACAATAAAAGGATTTCAATCCCAACCAATGTAGTTGAGCCTTTTCCAATTGATGACTTTGTTGTGTATTTCAAATGAACATATTCTGCTTTGTGTCAAGTGCTAGGAATTGATGCCCAAGATAGAATTCCAGTTGGCATGATGATGATGGCCATGAGAATATAAAACCCAAAGGTTAATGTTGAGTATGATTTTGCATCATTTATTGAGAAGAAATTGCATGATGGATTTTTGCAAATAAGGGAGAACAAGACACCTATGGAGTTTAAATATTATTCTTTGTTGTGTCAATTAATTTTGTATCATAATAAAAAGAATTGACCCATCAGGATGGACTTGAGCATGATTGATCAAAATAAATAGAGGTTGCCTACACAGTGCTAGTGTTACAAATGGGACACTCATTGTCAAAACTCTAACTATGTTGTGTTCCATGATTATTTCTCAATCATAATAATGAATTCCCTTGGTAGCCTTTTTCCTATATTGACCAAAGAGGTCAGAGAAATGTTGAGGCCTCTTGCTCATATGCTAGAATGGGGTCACAAACATAACTTTTTTGATTGGTATTTCTTGCCTAACCATACTATAATCAAAGTATATGGGTGTACTCTGCCACCCCATGTGTTTCCAAAATTTGTGCCAAACAAAATTACTTTTCTTGAATTCATGTGGTAGATGCTCTAGATGGAAAAAGATGTGATGAAAAAACAAAAAAAGGGCACATTTCTTCCAGATTCCACTATGTTTGGTGAATGGTACATTGGTGCAGATACCTTGGAGGATTTTTAAGCCTATTTGAAGGCTAAATATTCTTTGAAATCAGGGATAGAAAGGGTCACATGAACTTTGTTAGACAAGTCATCCTTACCAAGATGCGGATATCCCATCAAATCAGTTTTGATTAGGATGTGATTAGAAATTGTGTCACTTTTCAAGAGGTATATAATAGGAAAATAAAATGGGAAATTTTGAAGAAGATTGAGGATGACAAAAGAAAGCAAAACCCTAAATTTTTAGGATTTTTTGTTGAAGAGAAAGACCCTTTGAAAAGAATAGATTTGATAATTGATAATTTTGAAAAAAAATATGTCAAGTCTGAGAAGTAGCCTATAAAGGCTACCAAACTCCCTATTAAAAAGCCAACAGGAGTTATGATTCAAGAACCTAGTCTAGATGCAATGTTAGTGCACGATCTAGTTGTTTCATATTCACCACCTGCTAAAAGGCAAAAGACTGATGATGTTTCTCCACTGGTTCCATATGAAATAACTGAAGGATTTGGTGACTCTAAGGAGGTGGCCAATATTTTGAGGCATATGAGAGAGGAAGAGGAAGTTGATCAAAATCTTGTTGGTCAAGAAATAGAAGCACATAAATTAGAAGCAAGAATGGATGAACAGGCACAAGGTGAGCTTGAACTACAAGAAGATGAAAGGGTTGTGGCTTCTATGAGGTTTGTTGAGGATGATGATTTCATCAATACCCAAAAATTCAAGGATTTTGGCTCAAAATGAAGATGAAATAATTTAAATAAAAGGTGGAAATAAATAAAATGGGTGCTGATGAATCTCAACATGATCAAATTGTGACACAAAATTTCAAGGATTTAAAAATTGATGAAATAAATGTCAACCCTGATGAGACTAGACAAATGATTTTGAAGAGTAATATTCTAATCATCCATAGCCTTGAATTGAAGATTAGAATATTACTCTTCAAAATCATTACATAGACTTTAGCAATATGGGCCACACAGAAGAACACCAACAAGCCAAGATTGCTTGATGTAATCCATAAGTTGAGGGGAATAGCTATGGTGATTTTTTTAAGGATACTTCAGTGTTTGAAGCTTCCACCCTTACTATGTACTCTAAAATGTTCACACAAGCTGCTGTCAAGAAAATGGAACAAAGATTTCTTGACTATGAAAAAACTCAAATTGAGATGAATGATAAAGTGAATAGGCTATATTTGGAAAATGTCAAACTAAATTAGTATTTGAAAGGTGTTAATTTTCAAATCCAAGAAATTGTGTCATACCAAGCCCCTATGCCAAAAATAACTAGTGATAATACAATCCTAGTTGATCAGTTGAATGCATTAAAGTTGAAGTTGGAGAAAGAAATTGAAGATTTGAAAAAGCAAAATGAGAAGACAAAATATGAGGCCAAATTAAAAATCCTTGAGGTGTTTGAAAATATTTTGGAATATAGAGTAAAATTGGTTATTGACAAGTTGGGAGATGTGCATGAATGCTATTTTTCCTTGTCTCAGGCCATTGATCAGTTGAAGGTCAATCTTTCTATTTTGGATCCAATATACAAGAAATGAGAACATGCACACCATACATTGCTAACCTTGTACAAATTTATACAAAGAGATCCAGGCGCTCTAACCTCACTCAAACCAATAGAGAAGATAGTGAAAATGATCTTGGATGAATTTTAATATGTGAATGGTGAGAGCCAAAAAATGTAGGCAAAGATTGATTCTTTTGCTACCTTAAAACACCAATTTATTCCTTTCATTTTGACAAAGGATAAAAATATCAGAGGTTTTGATGCATGGAAAATTGAATATGGTCAAATTATTTCTCAAGTCATTGATTTCTTTAAAAAAGATCAAAATATAAATATTCTTAGTTTTAATGTCATTTTGGATAGAGTGTTTGCTTTGGATGCTGAATATGAAAAGTTCATCTTTGATGTCAAAGTGATGTTGGACAAAAGATTGAAATACACATAGCCAACCTACTCCAGATCCAAGAATATAAGTGGCCTAATGATTTCATAGTGTACCAATGGGAGAATCAGTATTTGATAACTAAAGAAGAAGCAGGCCAAGTATGTAGAGGAATAATGAACATCAAGCTGGTGTCAACATGGCACCAACAGATCTTGGACATCCTCCTATTTTGTCTTTTTCTTATTTTTATGATTTCCAATATGTATTCAAAATATATTTGGTGGTATTTTTTAGACTTATCAAAAAGTATATGTTGTAATAGGTCATATTAAGGGGTGGGTATATGAAAAGTCATTTTTTGAAGGAAACCAAGACCTTGGGAAAGCTCTCTAAGAATTTCATTTTTGAAAAAGACATTATAAGGCCTACTCTTCAAATATATATCAATAAAATCAAACCACATTTCTCTAGTGCCATATATCTAGTTCTTAATTATTTGTTGAATATTCATGTTATACTTTATTTGGTTGCCTCCATTTTTATTTCTCCTTGTTATTTGAATTAAGATATCAAGTATATGTTTAGTTCTTCAAAACACATTTGTTGTTTTTGGGTGGTTTGTCTAATTGGATTTCCTCAAGTAGGGATTAATTTCCATTGAATAGATCATTATAACTTGGAAGATTCAATTTAGATAATTAAGAAGAGCCAAGTAATAATAATCTTGCATGTCTATGCTAGTCATAGACAATCCCATGCCAAGTAATTCGAGTTGTGGCTAGATAGAAAGCATAAATATTTATATGAATGGAATTCATTCCCAATTGTTGAGAAAGGCACTGATCAATTCTTTTCCAAAATCATTTCCTTGTATCATATTCAAAAATTGCAATTTTAATTTTCTATTGTGTAGAAGTATGAGTAATAGCAGAATAGAAAATTAAAAAAAATCTAATTCAAATCATGTGCCAGTTTAGATTAGAGTGAATTAGATGATTTAACTGACCAAATTACATAAATCCCTTAATCTTCTCTAAATTCACTAACAAATTTAAGGAGTAATTAATCATTGGTGAATTGAAGGTAACACCCACCTGGGCAAAGCAGAGCCTACAGTGTAGAGAATCCTAACCACTTGGGTTGATTCTATCAGTTGGCCAAATTGGTTGCATAACCTAATCATAAAGCTTGGCATCCTTTTAAGGTTTTGCATACTGTAAATTTGAGAACCAATAGAAATATTTGGAAATTTTAAGGCAACTCGTATAAATCCATGTGATGCCCATGTATTTATCAAGATGGGTGAGTTATTAATATCGTCAGACCCTAGTGCAGTCTTAGATTATCTTAAGACAACAAAGTCCCTTCTAAAGAAGTGTAGAGAATAAGTACCCATTGAATTTTTAAACAACCATGGGGTTCATGTTGAGCATGATGAACTATAGTTGGCTCAACAAACTTTTATGGAGGAACTAGGAAATGGCATTTGGGCTGAATTCGTAAATAAAAGCCCCAGTGTGAATTCTAAAATTTTTTCTATGTGATTTAAGAATATGGAATTATTATAATGACTAAAATAAGGTGGTGTTTCACTTGAGTTACAAGTTCAATTCCCATATGCTCCAAAATGTGTAGAGGAAACTAATGAAAAAATAGTCCCCCAAACCCTAAACTGCCTATATGGTTCTAGTACTCAGTTGCCTATGTAACTAATGTAAGTTGCCAATAAAAAAGCTATAGAATTTGTATTTAATGTAATGAGGGTTTTGAATTACTTTTGAATTCATTTTAGAGGGCATCCCCAAATATGACATCACTACAAAGGGCCTCACCGACTTCAAATTCTTTACAGCAAATTCCAAATTCCTTGCCTGCCTTTTTAGAAGTCTCCAAGTCCTCTCCATACAAGCTTTATCACCCATGCCAGTAGTTGATATAACCCAAAATGCCTTAGTTCTAAGATAATTACCAATTAACAAAATGAGGAAATATTCAATGAATAATGAATCACGTACAATACACTTTCGCTAGAAATATTTCATTTAAATTTCATCTAATTTGTATTTGCATGAGTAATTATTTAGTCATTTTTATTTGTATGAGTAAATAATTTTTTAGTCAATGACCAAATTAGTCATTTATTTTATCATTTATAGCTGAGTTGCAATAAATTAGTAGAATTTAGACATTTTTAGTTGTTGTGACTAAAAGTTTTAGTCATGTAGTCATTTATTTGCCAAATTTTACTAGTGCATCCACAAGGCATTAATGGATATAAATATCAGGATTAAGGCTACCCATGCCTTATTAATGCTCCATTATTCTAAATATTGATGAACATATTTATTACTTGTCCCTCCAAAATTGAATGGATTTGTGACCCTGCATATTAATCTTGAGATGAAGGGCCACAAATCAATTAGATCATTTTCGAAAAACTATAAATATGTGAGACATAGTCATAACCTTTAAGATATTTTTGGTGTAGAAAAACTACGAAAAAATATCCCTAGAGAGATTCATTCATTATTTTAAAAAATTGATCAAAGAAAGAGCCAAAGTGATTGGTGCAAGGTGAGATGTATGGAGACGCTTGTGCTACTACATTGAAAAGACTTGGAGCACCAAATCTAGGCACAAAAATGATTAATGGATAGATATTAGAGGAGGGCCACTTGGGGAAGGCATTATCCCTATTTTATTACCTAAGTATATTGAATCCATTGATCCACACCCCTTGAGGGAGTAAGCCTAGAATGCTAGTTTTTTATGCTTTGTCATTTTTTTTGTCTTAAATACATGAACTAACTTGTTTCATAATCATATTATACACTCACAATGTATCAACTCAATATTTTTTCTTCCAAACTTGTATGATAATGTAGTATATTCATTATTTGATCAAATTCATGCATTAGATATGTAAATGACAACATGGATTCAACCTTTCATATAATTGTCAACAAAACTAGCATAATACAACTTTATTTTATGACATGCATCTTATTTCTCATGCATATTTTTGTCTAAGCACATTGATTATTTACAATTAACAACCTATCATTATCATTCACTTGCATCATAACTCGTTTGACTCCATTTGTGTTGTACCTTGGTCTCTTGGCCCTTAGATCAATGGTATTTGAGTAGTACACTTCACATCACATCATAGTGGTATTTTTGTTTTTCATTTGATTTTTTAACTTAATTTTATTTTCCCACTCATGAAATCAGAGTACAATAAATTTGGTCTCAAAATTCATGACCCTTCATCTTACCTTCATGATTTTTTTAGATAGTAGATGATGAATTCATAAATATTTTAGAAGATGATAGAGTGTTTTACAAAGTCAACGAGATGATTTGGAGTAATATTATGCATTGGAAAAAGCTGAGAGCATTGATCACTTTACTCAGCTTGAATGTTTAATCCTCTTTATACTTGTTTACTTTAGAAATACATTAGTTTTTCAATGGTAAAACATTGTATATGGTACAATTGAATTTGGATATTCCTAGTTTTGAAGGCAAGATAGGTGTTGATGCTCTAGATATTTGGCTAAACCTTATTTTCCCATACAACAAGCTTAATAAATTAGTTAATCAAGAAAGGATAACTTTTGCTCCTATGAGAGCTTCTTTTTTGGTGAATAAATGGTTGGATAAATATTCCACTACCTATGAGGATGATTTGAAATTTGTAGATACCTAGAATATTTTTATCTAATCTTTGAAATAAACATATTATTCTATTTGAAATTATGATGACCAATTTATCAATTTCTCCCAACTAAGGTCGTAACCAAGATCTTTAAAAATACATTGATATTTTTCATAATTTGGTTTTCCAAGTTGAGTACCAAAGAAACATGACAAAATCACATGTTCAAGTATAGGTTAGGGTTAAGGCCATACATCTAGACTAACATGGATTTTTTCCATATTTATTCCCTAGGATAGGCTTATAAATTTGTATGTAAATTTGAAGAAAAATACAAGTAGAAGTCTAAAAATGAAGATTTCAAGTCCCATGATATGTTGCAAAATAATAAATCCAAGCAACAAGGTAAAGGACACTTGTATTAGTCCCACAAGAAGAAAATGCCTCTTGAAGATTAAAAAAAGTAATTAAAGACTTCACAGGTGGTGCACAATTCATAAGTTTAGTGGCCACTCCATTATAGAATATCGAGATCAAAAGACTGAGATTACATAAATGGAAATAAACATTAAGTTTTAACCTAGCAAAACTAGATAAAGATAAACATAACATGGAATCCAAACCTAGGGCCATGGTATTGATTGCCAAAATTACCTCATCTTCCAATTTAGATACATAAGAAGTGTTGATGCGATGGATTACACCCTCTAAAGGGAGGCTTAGCTCTCTTCATCCACGTGACACAATAGAGACATCCCTCTTGCTGTGGGTTACAAAAATGAGGGATGTTAGTCCACCCAACCCACTCTGATACCACGTGTTGGGGATACGAAACCCCGGAAGCACACAATTGATTACCAAATACCATGCAACTTAATATGTGGAAATAACCAGAATCAACAAATAACTAGAATCCAGAAATAACACAAGATATGAGAGACAATACACAACTTGTATTAATACTCATACAAAAAAGAATACAATAAAGAAGATGCCACTTCTTCTCCACCACCTCTTCAGAGGCTTCCCACACCTCAAGTGAACAATACTTCTCTCCTCAAAGCTCTCTCTCTTAGGTCCCAACACCCAAATCACACACTGAGTTGGTGTTCACCTTATACCTGTGCTCCATGCACACCACAAGTGCTCCACGCACTCCAAAAGTACACACCTGTACTCCAAGTAGATCTCTCCTGATACTGCTCCTTGTTGTGTTGCTGTCCTATCTGATCTTCCACCTATAGATCAAGCTGGTTCTGCACACCTATGAACCTTGACCTTGCACACACACACACACCTGCATATCAATGATCTTACTCACCATGTAGATCTCCTATAGAAGCCATGCTCACCTGATGACCAAGATCATACACTCCTGAAGAACCCTACTGATTCTCCAATCCAACACCCACCTTGGTACTGTGGCACTAGGAGGAACACACCATTGCTCTACCTCACACACAGAAGGAGCTTATAATAATGCTCTCTTACTCCCTAGCACAAGTTTACAATACAACCATGAGTCTATTATATAGAACTCATCTAAACAATAATTAGACACCTAGTACAATAATTAGATCCATAGCTCTCAGTCTATAATTAGCCCTAAACATGCAAACACTTGGTTCATCAATTGACTACCCATAATATACTCACAGTCGAACCACACAGGTGACCAACGCTGGTCCCTGTCTGCCTGGGGGTCACCGACGCCAGTCGATCTTTGATCGACGTTCGTTGCCCTCCTGCCCTATCCTGCCGACGTCGGTTGGCCTGACCAACGTCGGTGTCTGTGACACTCCAGCAACTCCTCCAATGGCCTTCTCCATGTCTGCATTAGTGAAGCTTTTAGCTCCACAACCTAACAATCTCCCACTTGGAGATAAATAGCTACACTATACCTGTACCTGTACCCCATCTAATCTATTTCCTGGTTTGTATTCCTCTTCAAGATGAATCCTGAAGACCACCCACCACACACACTGTGGTGTACCTCCTGTCATCCGAGTACCCTGCCGCATCTGATCCTACAATCCCATGTAGTGAAGTCCTAACCCTGAATAACATGAATCCCTACTGCTGGTCTCTCTCAAATACCTGAGAATCCACTTCTCCGAATTGGCTCCTAACTCTTTGACAGCTCCCACTGCTTGGGAAAACTCAGGTCTATGCTAGACCTCATGTAATTTCGAACACTAAACTATCCAGCCCTTGGTGCACTCTGATTCTGCATCCTGCATCTCACCAACACCTGATTCACATCAGCTCCCACTGGAGACAAAATCACCCTGTGATCTCCCATGTCCCCCATGCCGAAGAATTTTGTTGCTCCAAATTCTTCATAGCAAACCACTGAACTAATCTTACCCTTAGCTCAGCAAAACCTTGTATGTATAATCCTGCTAGCAAACATACAATCCACATACAGTGACAGAATGATGTCATGACTCATCATCCACCTGGTAAGACAAACCACAGTAGTTACCTGACATTGACTGAAGCCATGCTTCGTCCTCCACCTGTCAAACCCTGTACCACTGTCCTACAGCTCCTCAAGACCATATAACTTGGCCTTCCATCTCACGTATCCATTCTCTCTATTCTTCAACTAAGGAATCCATTCATTTTATAGTGCTAACATACCGGCTGGCAACCCTACCAAATCTCCCGTCTGGTTCTGCAATCTCTCCATGCCACGCTCCCACTGTTTCCTGGATCCTTCCTACTCCGCAGTCAGCAACTAGTATAAAGAAGAGGAACAATGAATCTGAGGCCTACTTACATCTTCAATCCTCCGTATGGGTGTTTGAGACTCCTTGACAGCTTGCTGTCCACCCAAAATTTGTTACAGTGACCGACCTCAGCCACCCCACAGTTTGCATCCAACCGACATCGGTTCTTGCGCCTGTCTTGACTACCAACCTGCCGATGTCGGTGTCTCCTACTGCCAATGTCGGTCCTTATGACTGACATCGATCTTACCTACTACCAACATCAATTTTCTTGTCGATGCTGGTACCTGTGTTTCCTGTGATTGATGACTTTTTACCCATGAGCTCCTTTGAATCAATTCCCATGTCCAAACTGCCTTGCTCAGAAGTATCTAGCCCATCCACTGGTCTCTATCCGCCATCTCCTCTAAGAACACCAAGGCTTTCCAGTTCTTAAGCCTGTCAAATATATCTATCTTCCACTTAAGAACATGCATCTCCTTCCTGCTCATGTGACCAAGCCTACGAAGCCACGTCTCTGCAACAAAAGAAGAATCAATAATATAAACAAGTAGATAAAGAGTACTTGTTTTCTTACCACCAGCTAATTCAAGTGCATCCACTATGAGAGTTCTCGTACATCTCCCATCACCCAACTCTTCTAAATAAATTATCCATATCTCCAAACCTGGGACTTGCATGACCTCCTTCAACACCCATGTGTTGGCTGCCTGCAATTTCAGCTTCACTTCCCCTTTGCCAATTCTTTGGCAAGGCTCACCAGCTCCTCTACCTGGGGCTGCATGGAAAGAGGCAATCAAATCTGTAAGACAAGATTCAAATTTATCCAAGAAACCTCCCAGAGCATCTTGTGCCACATCACCTGCAACATCTGCTTCTTCAGTTCCTCCATGCTGATCTTCCACAAACCAGCAATCTCCTTTTACCTACTCTTTCTTTCCATCGGACCATAAGAGACCATCTGTGCTTTTCAACTCCTCCATCCTTAGCTTACTTTGATCTACCATTGCTCTACTCCCACTCAATCAGAAACCCCTGAGAGTGACCTGTAACTAAACACAAAACTGCTTCCTGCAACCTTAGCTCTAATACCACTTGTTAGTCCACCCAACCCGCTCTGATACCACGTGTTGGGGATACGAAACCCCAGAAGCACACAATTGATTACCAAATACCAAGCAACTTAATATGCGGAAATAAACATAATCAACAAGTAACTAGAATCCAGAAATAACACAAGATATGAGAGACAATACACAACTTGTATTAATACTCATACAGAAAAGAATACAATAAAGAAGATGCCATTTCTTCTCCACCACCTCTTCAGAGGCTTCCCACACCTCAAGTGAATAGTACTTCTCTCCTCAAAGCTCTCTCTCTTAGGTCCCAACACCTAACTCACACACTGAGTTGGTGTTCACCTTATACCTGTGCTCCACGCACACCACAAGTGCTCCACGCACTCCACAAGTACACACTTGTACTCCAAGTAGATCTCTCCTGATACTGCTCCCTATTGTGTTGTTGTCCTATCTGATCTTCCACCTATAGATCAAGCTGGTTCTACACACCTGTGAACCTTGACCTTGTACACACACACACACCTGCATATCAATGATCTTACTCACCATGTAGATCTCCTATAGAAGCCATGCTCACCTGATGACCAAGATCATACACTCTTGAAGAACCCTACTGATTCTCCAATCCAACACCCACCTTGGTACTGTGGCACTAGGAGGAACACACCATTGCTCTACCTCACACACAGAAGGAGCTTATAATAATACTCTCTTACTCCCTAGCACAAGTTTACAATACAACCATGAGTCTATTATATAGAACTCATCCAAACAATAATTAGACACCTAGTACAATAATTAGATCCACAGCTCTCAGTCTATAATTAGCCCTAAACATGAAAACACTTGGTTCATCAACTGACTGCCCATAATATACTTGCAGTCGAACCACATAGGCGACCGACGCCGATCCTTGTCTGCCTAGGGGTCGCCGACACCGGCCGATCTCTGACTGACGTCGGTTGCCCTCCTGCCCTATCCTGCCGACGTCGATTGGCCTGATCGACGCTGGTGTCTGTGACACTCCAGAAACTCCTCCAATGGCCTTCTCCATGTCTGCATCAGTGAAGCTTTTAGCTCCACAACCTAACAAGGGATGAATCTCTAAATTAGGGGATAACTCCCCTTGACGCACCTTGAGGCCCTGTATTTCCTACTACTAACAATAGGGGGATGAAAAGGCATAGAAATACTGAAAATGGGACCTACACTAAGAGGTAATGCACCAAAACAATTGGGCTACTTAACTTTGGTATACACTTTGAACCATGGATAACAAGCATACACTTCATTCAAATGATAACCTTTCCTTCATTAGTGTTTCAATAGGGGGTCCTATGGAGATACAGGGAGGAAGAACTACCAAAGGTGTTTTGAGACACACTATTGAATAGCCTATTCACTTGCCTATACTTCTTCAGACACTTCTTGTGACCTGCAAGAGAAAAAAATCATTATGCACTAGCTACGCTGGAATAAACTTATGAAAGCATGAAAAGAAAATGACTTAACACAAGATAAAATCATAGACATATGCAAAAGTGTAGGTTCAAAAGGAGGTAAAATGCTCTTTTTGATTCAAGGTAAATTCCTTTAGGGATTCACCATACAAGCTGAGAGATATTTTTCAAATGAGAAGTTACAAATATAAAGAGAAATGGAAACAAGATAGCTGAAAAATCAAGGAATAGAAACCCATGCTAAGTTAAACACTTTTGTAGAGACCAAAAGACCATGTTGCTATCATATTCTTCAAATGACATATGGGAGAGCCATGTTGTAGATGTCCAAGTCACCGCCCTTGCTGTCTTGGGCCTGTAAAAGCATGGGATACTCCTTTTAGAAATTGACAAAGCCATCCCCAAGTTGTTGTGGCTAGACCATGCTCTCTTCAATTCTAGGCACAACTAGCTGTGTATTAATGGTGAATCATGAAAACATGGGTTTCTCTCCTCTATAGTTCAAAAACCAATCTATTTATTGGTTTTTGGTAGATATATTCTACCTAAATGTATTAACTCCTTTTGCTAAGTTGTCTATGCCACTTGTCTTGGTTTAAGTGGTCATTTATTATGTCCTTTATCTTTGTCAGTAGCTATAACTATTCCTTGTTTTATCTTTTCCACTTTGTGTTTACCCATGTTTTGTCTCTTTCCTTTGACTTCTATTTTACCTTGGCCTTTTCTTTGCTTGCTCTTTGTGGGTCTTTTATATGAGTGAGCTTTTCTTTGACATGTAATTCTCCTTGGCTTTGTTCCTTTATGTTGTCAACCTTCAGACTTTATGTGACTATTAAATTTATTTAAACAAAATGTTTGAAGGAATTCCTTCAGATATTTTATCTAAAGGAATTCGACCTTGGCTCGCCTTCTTCAGCTTTCCTTTAGACAAAATGTTCAAAGGAATTCCATTAGACATTTTATCTAAGGGAAAACTCCTTCCGCTTATCACTTTTCCTGAAGGGCAAGTTCCCTTTGAGCTTCTTGTCTTTGTCCCTTTGCTTCAATCGACTGCCCTCAGTAAGGGCATTTCAAGCCTCTAGTTTCCCTTTATAAATTTTGTATTGGTCCTCATGCCAATGAAAAGCCCTCCACAAGGTCCATTTTACCTTCAAGCATACCCTTTAGAAGTTTTGTAAAGGTTCATTTCATCTTTGAAGTGCACCCCACAAGGGAACATACCCTTCAAGGAAATTGAAAATAACCCTACAGAATGCCCAGGTGCCCTTTACAGAAAAACACTTGCCTTAAGAAGCATTTAAGACCAATTTAGGCTCTTCTTAAGGACTTACTCAAAAATATTGAAGTAAAGACATATCAAAAACACAATTACTTCTTCCTTACCCTTTCAAGTGTGTGAATGACTCCAACTTATGAAATATCATAATTCAAGTAATCCCACAAACCCAAATTGAACTTTTTAAACTCTTATCAAGTTTTTGAACTGCTTTTACTCATGAAAATTAGCAAGTAAAGTACTTTGCAAATCTTGACTTGCACTGGAACTGGCCATAAACCCTTTTGGGTTTGTCAAGTGCTCCTGCTTATTACTTGTAAAGTTTACAAGTAATGTTGTTTTGAGAACCTGATTTACTCTAGACCAATGCTTGATGAGACAACACCTACACTTACACAAACGTAACTTTTCATTGATTTTTAAAGGATTAAGACCTAGTTTTAGGGCAAAAGGTCATGAAGAATAAGGTTTCAACGAAAAAAAGAGTGGGGGTGCCCATTTTGGCATGTAGGATTCATAAAATGGTTAACAAATTGGTGACTCATAGGGAAAGCATGCCTGTTATGATTGAGAAGACTGGTGGCCTAAAAGTCCATTGGGCATGGAGTCAGGATGCAACTTGAAAAGTTGGAAACAACCTTATAAGGGCTTATGAATCAACAAATATTTACTTCAAACAACAAGGAAAAACACACACAATTAGGCAAAAACAAACAAACCTATGCAACAACACTTAAGGAAAATGAAGAAAAATAAGGAAAACTATGTACATGATAAAAGAAACTTAGTAACAATGCTTAAGGTATATCCCATTGATTGGGATATGTAGATCTTCACCATCCAACTTGGAGAGTTAGAAAGCATTATGTTGCTTGTATTAGGTAATGACATATGGGCCACTCCACAAAGCATCAAACTTCATGTGCCTTCTAGGCTTGGCTTGGTCCTCATCCCACTTCAAGACAATGTCACCTTCTGAAAATCTCCTTGCATAGACATTTTATCAAAATGCTTCTTTGTTTGCTATTGGTAGTTGGTCATGGCATCCATGGCTTGGTCTCTCACTTCTTAAAGCTCTATTAGCTCACAATACCTAACTTCTAGGCTATCACTCTCCATTAATTATAGCTGATGGGTAAGATTGAAGGTTGGTAACTCAAGTGAGATAGGAAGTCTAGCTTCCCTTCCATACACAAGTGTGTATGGTGAATTGTTGATTTCCCTCTTTGGAGTGATCCTATCTGTCTAAAGAGATGTCTTCAACTTGGCATGCCAAGTCCTTTGATTTTCATCCATTGTCCTCTTTATGATCCTAATAAAATTTTTGTTTGTGGACTCAGCCAACCCATTTCCTTATGGATATTAGTTGGAAGAAGTGCTGAGATAGATGCCATACTTCAATGCCCACTCACTTGTCTTTATTCCCAAGAAAGCCAATGCATTATCTGAAATGATTGTGGCTGGGACCCTAAATCTTATCACTATGCCTTCATAGAAGTCTAGGAATACACTCTCATTGGCCTGTTTAAAATATATGGCCTCTACCCACCTTGTGAAATAATCTATGGTAGTCAAAATCCACTTGTGGCCAACACTATAAGGAGGATTGATCAACCCTATGAAGTCTAACACCATTGCATGAATGGCTATTCCACCAAAATAAGATGAAGAGGCATGGCAGTCAGCTATTACTTCCCATCAAAGAAGGCACATTTTTGACATTTCCTCACCCAAGCATGAGTGTCTTTAAACAAACTAGGCCAAAAGTAACCAACCCTCATAATCCTTATAGTTGTGGCCTTAGGAGCAAAGTGGCCACCAGTTAGTCCATCATGGAACTTGGATAGTACCTTATCAACTTGGTTTAAACTAATACATCTCAAGAGCACCCTTGAAAAGTATTTTTTTAATAGAACTCCATCAACTAGGACATAAGGAAGAGATTGGAGTCTAAAATACCTCCTCTTGGTCCTATCAAGACCTTGTGGACACTCACCAGTTTGAAGGAAATGAACCATGTCTTGTGCCTAGATCTTCATGACTATAGGTACAACTAATATAGGTTCATCATAGAGTAACAAAACATCCTCTTTTGGCTCTTTTAAGTCTGTAACAAGGTGTTTACACAACCCTCTTCTTCTTACCAGCTTGGTGGTCTTGATCTCTACGTCATACTCCATTACTTTGGTGATCCAACCTACCCTTTTCTCATTCAAGTCTTAGTTCAACAAGAAGTCTTTTACACTAGGATGTGGCACCATGATGTCAAATTTTATGCTAAACAACATATGTCTAAACTTATTTAGACTTTGTATGAATGCAAACACCTGCTTCTCAACATACGTGTATCTAACCTCATAGCCTTCTAAACCTTAGATGAAAAAAAAGGCTATTCTAAATTCTCACCATTTGCTTGAGTGAGCATAGCAAAGATTACTTCTTCATTCCCAAATGTGTATAGATTGAAGTCCTTAGAGAAGTTTGGACTAGCCAAGGTAGAAGCTTGGGCAATAGTTTGTTTGATGCCTTTAAATCTTTTTCTTCTTCTTGGTGTCCATGTGAATGTCTCATCCTTAACATTAAAGTTAGTGGCTTGAAAAGCTCAACAAAGTTAGGAATGAATCTCCTAATGAAATTTATCTTTCCAATGAAAATTTTTAGGCCCTTCTTGTGTTTAGGCAAGGATAATGCTAAGATGGCATTCACCCTCTCTGGATTAATGGACATGCCTTCCTTTGAAATGACATGTCCCAAGAGCTTGCCTTCATGGACAATAAAAACACATTTCTTTGGGTTGAGAGAGATTCCAAACTCTCTACACCTTTCAAATATTTTTCTTAGGTGCTTCAAATGTTCACTTTCCTCCTTGGAGAAGACTATCACATCATCAAGATAAACTAGCATAATGTTATTGATCAAACCTTGGAAAGCCATGTCCATAGCATGTTGGAAGATAGCTCCAACATTTGAAAATCCAAATGGCATCTTCTTGTAGGTGTATGTTCCCCACTTGGTGGTGAAGGCTATCTTTTATTGGTCACATTCTTGCACCAAGATTTGATTGTACCCAAAGTAGCCATCTAAGAGAGAGAACCTTTCACTATTTGTCACCATCTAAAGAATTAGCTCCATACTTGGAAGAGGATAGTGATCTCTTAGTGAGACTCTGTTTAGGTCTCTAAAATTCACACACAATCTGACTTATCCATTCTTCTTCCTAATAAGGACCAAATTGGCTAGCCAAGAAGAGTGTTTTATAGGGAAAATGATCTTGGACTCGATTAGTTTGGTGAGCTCCTTCCTCATGAGAGGCTCAATCTTTTGATTGATTGGCCTTTGCTTTTGATTGATAGGTTTGGCACCGTACTCCATCTCAATGGTGTGTTGGGCCAAGCTTGGATCAAAGCCCTTCAAATCACCATACTCCTAAGTGAAGACATCAATAAACTCTTGACATAACATAATGAAAGCATGATTTTCCTCATTGGTACACACCTTCCCAAGTGCAAGTAGATTATCCTTATAGATATCTACCCTTTCATAATTTTACTTCTTGGTTGACATGCTTGCTTTGTCTCTCTTGAGTTGGTCATCTTCATTGAAAATGCTCTCAAGAGTTACCAAACCTTTGGGAACCCTATTGGTCTTTAGTTGAATAATCTACCCATCATATTGCTGCTGTAGTTTAGACTAATTTTTGGAAGCAAACTTAGCTTCTTATTGTAAGAAAAGTGATATTTGATGGCCAATTTCAAACACTTGCGAATTGGTGACATTATCTGGTGTGGAGGGCCTCATAATCACCTTTTAAATTATGTTGATTCTTTCTTTGTCTCATCCCCTTTGAGATGTCAAACTAAGCACCAAATACTGCTAGTCTATCAACATGCTTGTTATCCTCTCTTAGAATGGAAGTGATGTTGAAAGTAATGAAATTCTCTACAAGCACCCACACTCTATGCTTGTAAGACTTGAGTAAGGAGTTCTTGGTCAAGCTTTGACCTCTCACTTGGTTCATAATCAACTCACTATCTCCAAACAACTAAAATTATTTGATTCCTCTCTTCCTTGCCCATTCTAGGACATGAACAAGGACCTCATACTCTACTACATTACAGGTGCAGGAGAACTAAAACCTAAAAGTTGAGAAGTATTTATCCTTTAAAGGTGAAACCAACATTTCCTCACCACCAACTCCCAACTTGCTTCTAAATCTATCAAAGAACAACTACCATAAATCATAATCCTCTTGGTCTATCTTCATTAATTTCATCATGAAAGCATCTTTCTCATGCATGCAGTAGACTCCAAGACTAGCTTCTTCATTGAAATTATAAGGATCATGCTCAAAGTTGTCATTTCCCCATTCATCTAAGAGTAGGTCAACAACTCCTACAAGGGAAGATGATGGAGATTGATCCACCTGGAGCTCTTTTTCATCAATGATTATGTAGTTCACATTTGCCACTTTGGGTGAGTATGGCTCTAGGTGATCCTTGTGGATGGGATTTGACTTAATGTTTACTTCAATTTCATACTTTGCCCTAAAAACCATGTAAGACTAGTTGGCTGCCAAGTATCCTCCTATCTTGGATGTGAAATCCCTTGACAAGCAAAGAGTGAAGTAAGGAGGAACATCTACCACTACCACATCATGGGGAATTGAGAAGGTTAGATAGGCATGGAGATTTAGATTCAAGCCTCTTGTCATTCCCAAGGTCTTAGCTAGTGATCCATCCAACTATCGAATTCTTTTGGTCATTTTCTCATACTTGAGGCCTAGCTTATCAACTATGCATTTGGGCATAACTGAGGTGCTTGCTCCACTATCAATGATGTAATTATGGACCAATAAATCCATAATAATTAGGGACTAATAGAAGGGGGGACATTCTCATCTTTATTTGCTTGACTAGCCATGGGAGGAGCCCTATTTACTACCAACACATTATCATTTCTTGTTAGGACAGATTACTCACCCAATTCATACAATTCATTTTGGAGTATATATTTTTGTTCTGGAAGTGATAAAGAATCCCATAATGAGATGTTCATGTGCAAATTCCTCATTTGGTCCACTATATTGATTGAAATATTGACCCATTTAGAGTTCTCCTTGGGAATATTCATAATTCATGGTGCAACTTGAGGAGCTAAAGTTGTAACCATTGGCTTGAAATCGGGAAATTTTTAATTTACTTATGGTCTTAGGGTTGCTTTAGGTACACTTCCTACTTGATTGGGTGAAGGATATGTAGTAGGTGCTTGAGTGGCTTTTTGAGCTCCATCAATGGATCTCCTTTTAGAACTAGTATTGGATGCAATACCAACATTCTGATTACTTGTGCTCCCCATATAGTTGACTATGTAGAACTCTCCTTCCAAGTGATTCATGAGAGTGGAATCAAATTGAGCCTACACATTATCTATTATAAGTTGTGTTAACATCTCAAAATTTGAAAATAAGGCTGCCTGATCACCTTGTATAGTTATGCTTTGATTTGGTATCTCACTGGCATAAACAACCTATTCTTGGCCATGTTTTAAGGGTAAATAGTTGGCTACTCTTGCACCAAATTATTTTGAGTAGGGACAAGAGCATTGGAAGATGAAGAGGCATTTGGATTATAGCTTTGATAAGGCTTGACATGTGTAATTTAACCTTGCCCTTGATTATAATTCTAGAAGGGAGTCCTATTTGTACTCCTAAAGAGCTGGTAGCCTTGATTTGGCCTATAACTTAGATCTTGTTGTCTCTTGAGGGCAACTAACTCATTGGTAACACTCTTCAGTAGGCTCTTAACTTTATGGATGTCATTTGTAGGGGTAGCAACTAGATTCTCTTGATTAGGTAGAGGAGCTAGAGTGGGCAAAGTAGGTTTGACTAAGGGTTGTAAATTAGGAAAGAGTGGCATAGGAGGTCTAGGACCTATCTTTCTTGCTTGAACAAGGAAATTTTTAATAGCTATGGCTATCTCATAAGCAACACACAGAGTGTTTTCACCCTTGGACTATATCATGACAATAATGTCACTATTTAGGTCCTTCAAGTAGTAAAAGAAAGCATAGCTTAGGGTTGGGCTCACATGAATTGGGATCCTGTCCCAAGTCTTTTGGAACCTAGTGTTAAAATCTTGCATAAACTCATGTTAGTCTCTCTTCATGGTGGTTAAATTTTTAGCTAGAGACAAATGGTTAATTTTTTTCCCAAACCTATTGATCAAGAAGGTCCCTAACTCATTCCATGAGCCAATTGAGTTCATGGGCAAGGTCCCATACCAACTTAGAACTTTCCCTTTGAAGGACAAGGCTAGTAATCTAATGGCTAAATTTTCTTTAGTGATATTATGGATGTTGCATAGGTTTGTTATGTTTCTAATATGATCAAAAATTGTGATTGGGCCCTCTCCACTAAAGGGAAGAACACTTTTGAGAGCTATCCCTGGAATTGGGTCATACTGTTGAAGGTTCAAGGGACTTTGACCATTGAAGGCCATAAAGGGGAAAGACCTAAGGGTTACCATGACTGTGAAAGGATTCAATAGGGGTCTCCTTGAGTAGGCATATTTTGTGGCTGGCTTAGGAAAATGGCTTGCTATGTAAGGGTGGGTATTTTCAAGCCTCAGCCTTTTTTCTAAGTTCAAAGGAAACTCAACAAATTCAAAAGAGACACCCCTAGAAGAAAATCTTGTAGTGACCTTTGGCATGGGATGCTAGGCTAGTCATTAACCAGAGACTTGGTTCCCTAGTGGAGTTGTTAGGTGTTGAATATAGCTCCTTATTTTGGATTTTTTAACAATATCAAGACCAACACCAATCCTAAAAGTTGCAGGACATAGAAATTGTCCCACTGGGCATGCCAAAAACTATTGACATAGTGGATTGCACTCTCTAAAGGGAGGCTCAACTCTCTTCATCCATGTAACACAATGGAGACATCCCTCTTGCCATGGGTTACAAACATGAGGGATGAATCTCTAGATTAGGGGATAACTTCCCTTGATGCACCTTGAGGCCTTGGATTTCCTACTGCTAATAATAGGGGGATGAAAAGGGAGAGAAATACTAAAAATGGGACCTAAGCTAAGAGGTGATGCACCAAAACAATGGTCTACTTAGCTTTGGCATACACTTTAAACCATGGACAACAAGCATACACTTCATTCAAATGAGAACATTTCCTACATTAGTGTTACAATATGGGGCCCTATGGAGATACAAGGAGGAGAGACTACCAGAGGTGTTTTGGGACACACTATTGCATAGCCTATTCACTTGCCTATACTTTTTCAGACACTTTTTGTGACCTACAAGAGAAGAAAATCACTATGCACTAGATATACTGGAATAAAATTATGAAATCATGAAAATAAAATGACTTAGCACAATATAAAACCATAGACATATGCAAAAGTGCAAGCTCAAATGGAGGTAAAATGCTCTTTCTGATTCAAGGTAAATTCCTTTAGGGCTTCACCATACAAGCTAAGAGATTTTTTTTCAAATGAGAAGTTAAAAATATATAGATAACTGGAAACAAGATAGTTGATAAATCAAGGAATGAAAACCCATGCTAAGTTAAACACTTCTACAGAGACCAAAAGACCATGTTGCTGTTGTATTCTTCAAACTACATATGGGATAGCCATGCTGTAGATGTCTAAGTCATTGCCCTTGCTGTCTTGGGCCTAAAAAAACATGGGATACTCCTTTTAGAAACTGACAAAGCCATCCCCAGGTTGTTGTGGCTGGACCATGCTCTCTTTAATTTTAGGTGCAACTGGTTGTGCATTAATGGTGAAGCATGAAAACATGGGTTGCTCTCCTCTATAGTTCAAAAACCAAACTATTTATTGGTTTTTGGTAGATATATTCTACCTAAATTTATTAACTCCTTCTACTAAGTTGTCTATGCCACTCTTATTAGTCTGAGTGGTCATTTATTCTATCCTTTATCTTTGTTAGTAGCTAGAACTATTCCTTGTTTTATCATTTCCACTTTGCCTTTGCTCATGTATTGTCTCTTTCCTTTGTCTTCTCCTTCGCCTTATCCTTTTCTTTGCTTGCTCTTTGTGGATCTTTTTTGTGGGTGGGCTTTTCTTCAACATGTCCTTCAGATAGAATGTCTGAAGGAATTGTTCTTGGCTTTGTTCCTTTGTGTTGTCAGCCTTTGGGCTTTCTGTGACTGTCAAATTTCTTCAAAAAAAATGTCTAAAGGAATTCAACTTTGGCTCACCTTCTTTAGTTTTCCTTTAGATAAAATGTTTGAAGGAATTCCTTCAGACATTTTATTTGAAGGAAAACTCCTACTTGTCACTTTTATTGAAGGGCAAGTGACCTTCGAGCTTCTTGTCTTTTCTCCTTTGCTTCAACTAGATGCCCTCCATAAGGGCATTTTGAGCCTCTAGTTTCCCTTTAAAACTTTTGTATTAGTCCTCACATTGATGAAAATCCCTCTGCAAGATCCATTCTCTCTTCAAATATACCCTTTAGAAGTTTTGTAAAGTTATATTTCATCTTTGAAATTCCCCCCACAAGGGCACATACCCTTCAGAGAAATTTCAAATGACCCTACAGAATACCCAGGTGCCTTCCACAAAAAAACATTTGCCTTAAGAAGTGTCTAAGACCAATTTGGGCTCTTCTAAAGGACTTACTCAAAAAACTTGAAGTAAAGACATCTCAAAAACCTAATTACTTCTTCCTTACCCTTTCATGTTTGTGAATGACTCCAACTCATGAAATATCATAAGTTAAGAATCCCATAAACCTGAATTGAACTACTCTAACCCTTATCAGGTTTTTGAACTACTTTTACTCTTGAAAATTGGCAAGTAAAGTACTTTACCAAACCTGATTTGCATTAGAACTTGCCATAGACCCTTTTAGGTTTATCAAGTGCTCTTACTTATTACTTGAAAATTTTAAAAGTAATGCTATTCTAAGAACTTGATTTTCTTTATGAGTGATAGAAAAGACCAATGCTTGACAAGACAACACCTGCACCTACACAAAAGTAACTTTTCCTTGATTTTTAAAGGGTTACGACCTAGTTTTAGGGTAAAAGGTCATGAATAACAAGGTTTCAAAGCAAAAAAAAGAGGGGGGGGCCTATTTTGGCATGGAGGATTCATAAAATGGTCAATAAGAAGTAGAATATTGTTCCATTTTTTAAATCTGGGTTAATGGATACCTTGTGCACTTCATTGTTGACAATGGGAGTAAGAAGGTCCTAATTTGTCTTGAAGTAGTTTGTGTAGAATAAGATTACAAGATAAGGTTAGATCATGTGTTAGTCAATAAATATCTAAAATAAGCATAAAGACATAACTTATCAAGCTTACTCCCTCAATATTTATTGCTAATGACATAAAACAACTAACTATGAAATCAAGATGAAGCTATACCTTTCAAGTAGTTATTCTCCCTCATGAGTAGCCAAGAAGCATGATTTTACCCAAATTTGGTGCTCCAAGTCTTTGTCAATGACGTGTAGCAAAGAGAATCCATCATATCCTAGTTAACCAATGGTTTAGGTTCATAAGATTTGTCAATTAGGTGAATACATGAAGCTTTTCTATAGTAATTTCTGCATAGTAAGTTTGTATAACTGAAGCTTTGTGAAGATAATTTTGAATGAAAAGTTTACACAAAAAGATCTTAAAGGAATGAGTGAGGACACTTGTATTTATAGATTTTTAGAAATGAGGGAATTTATTTGTGACCATCCATATGGAGATCAAGATGTGTGGCCATAAATCCATTCAATTTTGGAGGCTCAAGGCATTACATGTTATAATTATGGCTTATAAATTTAGATATTTGTTTGATATTTGTAATTTAAGTGTTTGAAATTTTTTATGGTGATGTCATGCATGATGCCATAAATCCATATTTTAAGAATTTCTAAATATAAAAATTCACCAATTAGCCATAGACATTTTGACTATGCATTTAAATGGGGTTAACCAATTAATGACCTCTGATAAGCTTAATTTCCATTTATGAATTTTGAAAAGTTTATATTATACTAGTGGTCAAAAAATGTTAGTTTCTAGGTCACAATTTGACTGGAGAAGAATTCGAAGAAGGTGATTATTACATACAAAATAATACCCTATTTAGGAACATATTGATGAAAATAAAGAATTATACATAATGTGTGTAGATGAATTAGAGTATTTCAATGGTTTCTAAGATTAATTTCATTATTTATAATAATTCATTCTAATAACCATGTAGACATGAAAGTGGTAAAAATGGGGTGTCTACATTTTACCCCTATTTGAGAAGGCATTGTGGGACACTAGATGAAGAAATGACTTTTCAAATAATGAGAAAGTCATTAAAAAGAAGTTGAAAGGTAACAATTGAATAAATAATTAATGACCCATGATGCCCCCTTGAGAGGGCATGCGAGGATGAAAGAGAGGGATGAACTCTTGAAAAAGAGAAAGAGTGAAATTAACCCATGGATGAGATTTAACCCATATGAGATAATACTTGCATGCATTGATTCCCAATGATCAAAATATAATAGAATATAATGGAACCCAAGGAAGGGGAAATTAGAAAGAATGCATCCCAAAATAGAAGAAACACACTTTGACATGCCCAAAAGAGGAAGAAAGTTGTGGGCTTAGTGAATGATCAATCTAAAACAATTTGCATATTTGAATTGCCCAAAAGAGGGCAAAAGCTGTAGCACTTGGAATTAGAATAAAAAGAAATGAAAGCATTGCACTAAAGAAAGGATGTTAATGAATTAATACTATTCCCCAATAGAGTGGATTTGATTTGTTGATAAATTGATTTTTACCCAAGAGGGCTGTTTTTGACCACACATAATTGATTTTGCCTCATTAGGGCTAACTGGATCAGTGATTGGTCTAAATATTATGCCCCAGTAGGGCAAATTGGAAATCATATCTTAAGGATATAACCTATTGTATATATTAAATATGATTAGGTGCAAACTTAGATATGATGATCTAATGATTGAAGAAGCCACAAAAAGTAGGCATACAAGGATGCACAAAGTGATGAAAGAGATGATAGGAATAATAATAGTGGTTGAGCTAACCTAAGATATGTCATGTATCCAAGCATTTCCTACATAGTTCAAATGGACCTCAAGCCAATGTATTTCTCCTAGAAGTGGTAGAAAATGGAATGAGGAACAACGAATAGAAAAAAGATGGACCAATGTTCAATCATGTTTATGATATCCTGTTTAGGTAGTAGATATGTAGGATAGTGTGTTCAAAGATGTTCTTAGATGTTACATTAATAGTTTGACTTTGGATCACTTAATGTTTACTTTGGTAAGGTGAAATTATGCATCATAAGTATGAATAACTTATAATAAAATTTTATTTCATTTTCAAATTGACTGGTTCAAACATGAATATTTATAACTAAAGATAATGATAAAAACTACCAAAACTAGAGTTATAACTATTGACATTTAAATAAATAAAAATAAATGAAAGAAAAAGAAAAATAGGTTTCAAATGCAAAATGTAACCAACTCAAAATCAATATATGAATCAAGAATTAATTAGAAGCAATAATGTACTAAAACATAAACAAGCTATAAAATAATTTAAATACAAACATAAACAAGTTAAGTCCGAGTTAAAGCTAGACTCAAAAGGTTTACAAAATGCATTCAAATATGAAACTAAAAAAAAACTAATAACTTAATAAGAAAAACACATAAAAAATGAAAACAATAAGACAAAGCAATCAATCAGTTTGCATGTCTACAAAGCTAAACAAACAACAATACCAAAAAAATGGTAAATCATAATGTTAGCACAAACATACAAAAATTTATTCATGTCGGTGTAATAAAGGTGTTATGCTCATGACAAGGTGACCTCTAAGCTAGGTAACAATGACACTAGTACAACAACACAAGGACAATGGGTACAAAGTTTCCCCCAAGTTATATGTAAATAATGACAAAAAAGATGATAAATATTTCCCCTAGGCTATAGGAGACAATGAAATAAACAAACAAGATGGGAGAATAAAATTAAAGGGGTAACCAAGTTAACTCTAGATGGACTAGGCAAATGGACACTACCTACATAGTTCTATGAACACAAAGTCCAACATGAACTCCAGGACAAATATAGTTCTCCTAGGATATGGGATAGAAGAAAATTGATGATAACGAAACATGATTGTAGTGTAAAAGAAATATGGGAATGGTCTCACAAAATAGTGAGAACGTAAGAAAATCCAATGGTGTAGTAATGCATCTACTTCAAATGAACAATGGTGAATCATAAAATGGAGAGAGCATAAGGCTTAGGTTGCTCTCATAATAGAAATAGTGTGGCAAAGGGGTGACCAAGACGACCTTAGTAAAAATTGAGCACTGCCTACATAGACCTAAAGGACCTTAAGTCAATGTAGTTCAAAATATGCACAAGGTATGGTAAAAGTATGGTTCTATTGTACCTACTAATGTGGAGATGCTCATCCTAATCAACATATGATACAAATATAATGGTATAATGTTTAAATTTATATCCCATACCCATTATTAATAGCTACCCTATCAAGAACTTGTTTCTGATTTGGATTTTAATAAAATTGTTGTGATCTTCAGTGGTCATTGATTTTGTTTCCCCTAAACTTCTAGACAAGATGTCTTCATAAAATCTATGAAGAAAAATAGTTCCAATAGGGGTAAATAGTAATAGGAAAAAGATAAATGGTCTGAGTTGGCAATGGAATATTATTTCATAATGAAATGTATAATGATTAGGTAACAAATAAAGATCAAGACTTTCAGTCACACACAATTTTGCTAATTTTGGATTCAACATAATTTTAGTTGTGGCAAGGATAAAGACTTATGAATATGTTCTTGATAGGATTATAATATTATTTTTCTATTTAGACATGAGAGATGTTGCAATCTGATTATGCTTTAGATTGTCAGTTAATGAAGAACTATTGTGCTTAGTGGTTGGCACCTCAAAGAGGTTTTCACAAATAAAGTTGTCTTGATTATTCCATAGCACCTTTGATAAGGTTTCACTAAGGAATGTTGACATTTGAATTTGATTATCTTCTAGTGCCTCTAATGAGGTTTCACTAAAAGATGTTGAGTGTAGATTTTTATTGTCTCTTAGTGCCTTTAAAAAAGTTTCACCAAGAGATTGTTATTCTTCTGAATGAATGTGGTCTTGGTCCCCCTGATATTTTGCACCTAATATGCCACCATGGATGTAGTTTAATAGTGTTATTATATTCATCCCAATCAATGCTTGTGGAAGGTATAACATCAATATAATGGCTATGTTGGTTGGTGTTAATGGTAATGGAATGATGAAAGGCAACACAATCATCATAGAAAATACTAGGAAAACTTGTATCGATGATGAAGTAATCATCCTAAAAAACTATAGAATGATCACAAATGTATTCAAATTGATTTTCAAGGCAAGTATAACTAATGTTATAATAACCATGACTATATTCTAATTTTGAAATTGATTATGACTCAAAGGACTATAAATCTAATGTTAAGATTGATGTTGATTCTGATTCTACTATTGAATCAAATATTAGTTCAATAATAGAACTTGACTCTAATTATGATTTTTATTTGATTATAGATTCTGCAACAATGATGTCTTATTGAATGTGTGGTATTGGACAAGTAAAAACCTATGATGGCACAATGGTCTCTTCAAAAATAGATTCATCAAAAAGGGTTCAACATAGATTGACTTATCTAGGTGAAGCCCCTCAAAGAGAGGAAACATATCGTGGGGTGACTCCACAAAGATTGGCTTGTCAAAGTGAGACTCCTCAATGAGGGGAAAATGGTTTAGAGATAACTACATAGATAATGGCTCATCAAAGTGAGGTGTTTCAAAAAAATGACAAGGGTTGATAGGCAACTTCACCAAGATTGACCTGTCAAAGTGATGTTCCTCGACAATAGGGAAAGGATCAAAAGGTGATTCATCATAGGTTGACACATCATGAATGGGTGTTTTAATAACATCATAAATAATTAGTTAGTTTTCTTGGCCTTGGTGTACACTTGGATAAAAAATATCAATTCTAAACACATTTCAGTCCTTAAAATACAACTCTTGGAGAGGTAATGATTGGCTCTATTGTGGATCAAAGATTGGCTTGGATATGCTAAAGTGGGGAATAGTTGGCACTAGATGAGGGCCTAGAATAGTAATCCTTGGGTGTTGTAAAGCTTGGTTGTTAACATAAGCCTAGGGATTATGACCTAGAATAGTAATTTTTGGGCATTGTGGAGCTTGGTTACTCACACATGCCAAAAGAGAAGGGCCTAAAATAGTGACCCTTGGGAGCACAACAAAGCTTAGTTTTTCACATAGGCTGAAGGAGGATAACCTAGAATGGTGACCCTTGGGTTTTGTGGAGCTTAGTTGTTAACACAATACAAAGGAGGAGGACCTATAATGGTAACCTTTGAGTACTACAGAGTTTAGTTTCTAATGTAAGTTAAAGGAGGAATACCTATAATGGTAACCTTTGAGTGCTATAGAACTTAGTTGTTAAGGCCAAAGGAGGATAATAGAGTCAACATATGACAATCAACATGGATTGGTTTAGTAATTAATAATTATCCCCAAAGAGGGTGATATTAGTTTATAAAATATGCCCCCATAAAAGGGTGATATTGGTCCAAAAAAGATGCCCCCCAAAAAGGGTGATATTGGTTCAACAAAATGGAATGTGGTATGTGGGTTTAGAAAGGAGCTTTGATCAGAAATGAAACAATATGTCACATGGTTCAAAATAAACCTAATCAAATCCTACCATCATTATGTATCACCAAACACAACATAGTGTTCTTCTCCATCATAATAATGCTCTTCCTCATAACTAGGGCCATAAGAGACCCCACTATGAGTATACCTTTGTATCATGTTTGAAGATGGTTTTCTACATTTGCTAAGATATGGAATGTGGTTCACAAATGTTAAAAAGTTGTTTTAGACTCTTCAATCAAACAAACACAAATGTTAAAAATGTGTTTTAGACTCTTCAATCAAACAAACATAAAGATAAAATGAGACTATAATAAAATGAAATGGCATAGTGCCACACAATTAGAAGAAAGTGGTTACAAAATTACTCAACCTTGGTTAGTTTAAACCATCAATCTAGAAGAGGGTAAAACAATATTGGAACCTAGAATGCATGATAGCATAATAAAACTTAGTTTTATAGAGATGGATTACAACGATGGTTAGATCAAGCATTAGTCATGAAATCCAATAAAATGCATAAAAACTAATAATCTAGGACAACCTATTCAATGGGGTATGCAAATGATAACTAAGAGAAAATTAAAGAAAGCAAATATGAGTTACCTTCCCAAGAACTTCCCATCACCCAAATGTAGTTTTAAACATGTTTTTCCCCTTGATTTGATGCTCAAGTCTTCAAAAATAATGCAAAGCAAGTTACTCCACCATCTCAAGAACACCAACTATAAACTAGGCTCATGTTATAAAATCAATGTTATGCTTATCAATGAAGCTATCCTATTGCAAATAAAGAATTATCAAACTACACTCAAATGTCTTGTAGAGAGAATCCTAAATTATAAGTTTACATAAATTAAGCTTAAAAATGTGAGTGAGAGGTTTCTTATTTATAGATTTTCCAAATTGATCAAGATCAACCACGATTGTCCATCTCAAGATAAAAATGTGTGGCCATGAATTAATCCAATTATGTAAATAAAATCCGTAAATATCCTCATAATTATTTGGGAGAAAGGGGCATTAAAGAGGCATGGGAAGCCATAATCCTGATATTTGTTGTATTTATGACTTATGGATGCCACCCCAAAAATGACCTCACTTGACGATGTAGTTAATAAGAATCAATTTATAATAAAGAAACATTCAATAACTTCCATGGACTTTGGACTTCTTACTTAAGCTCATAATTTGGTTTAATTTGCCTAAAATAAATCATTTTTAGTGTAATTCTTAGGAAATTGATGTATTCCATTAATTAAACTAGCCAAAAAGTCATATTACTAGCTCATAATTTGACTAGAAAATAATTAGAAGGTGATGTTAGTTACATACCGACCACCATCCCATTTAGGATGTTGTCAACACAAAATAACACATGCATGTGTCATGTGCTTCTGAATTAGAAGAAAAGAGTGATCTAGAGCACCAAAATGCACTTTAATCATTTTGACTTGAAATGATTTTATAAAAGTTAATAATCACATAAAATTCATTGTCTCATTTAGGGATACATTAGCCTAAATCAGCACATGTATACGAAAAGATCAAACCATTTAGTGTGTTTAAGTGATTTTGGCCCAAATTGTGTGTTTTCAAAATTTTTGAGTAAGATTGACAATTTTAACACAATGGTGTTAGGAATTGGATGTCTACATTTTATCCTTGTTTGAGAAGGCATAGTGAGACATTTAGGTGAGGTAACGTCTTTTCAAAGAAAAGAGTTGTCAAGAATAAATTAGAAATGACCCATGATACCCCCTCAAGAGGACATACAAGGATGGACTCTCAAAAAGAGAGATAATGTAATATTAAATTATGGAATAAATTAAATCTAGATGAGCTAATGCTTATACACATTGATTTCATCAATGATCAAAATATAATTAGAGAAAAATAACCCTAAGGATGGGGGAAGGGGAAGGATACAATCCAAAAATATAATTAACACACTTTAAACACACCCAAAGCTAGGGTACAAGCTACACACTTATGAAATGATCAATCTCAAGATAAGTTACACACTAAAATATTACTAGAATGAGGGAAAAAGTCCACAGAGCTTAGAATTATAAGAAAAAGGAGAACCTTCCTCCAAAGAGAGGAAATAATAATGTGATCCAATAAAACAAATATGATCATGTGATAAACAATTTTTCTCCAATAGGGTTGATCTTGATCACTGATAAAGAATGATTTGCCCTTGTAGGGCTGATTTAGATTTGTGACTAGTTCAAGTGTTGTGCCCCTATAGGGCAAATTGGCAAGTAATATCTCAAGGATATAACCTATGACATATGTTAAATATGATTAGGTACAAACATAGATACAATGATGTAATGGTTGTATAAGCCATAAAGAACCAAGCATATAAAGATGCACAAAAGTGATGAAAGACATGAAAAAAATAATGAAGGTGGCCAAGCTGACCCTAGATACATCATATATCCAAGCACTACCTATATAGTCCAAATGGACCTCAAGCTAATGTAGTTCACCCAGAAGTGGGAGAGACTATAATGAGGAATGAAGAAAACTAACCTATGTTTGATTATATATGTTAAGAGATGCATGTATTGCATTTCTCATAATATATGTTAAGAGATGCATGTATTGCATAGAGTCAAGTGCATAATAAGCCATAAATACCTAGTTTCATTGGTGTTCTTGAGAGATGATCATTAGAGTTCCATCGACATTGAGAATTGGAACCAAAGGACAAAGTGTTTAATATAGTAAAATTATAAGAACTACCAATACCAAATTTACAACCATTTATATTTAAATGAAAACAAAAACAAAGAAAAACAAAGACAAAAATGAACCTAACTCAAAATCAAGATATGAGCAATCAAGACTTAAGTAGGAACAAGAAGGTTTAAAAGCAAATAAATAACAACTTAATAACATGAGATCAAGATATGAATAATTGAGATCCATGTGGACCATCAAGATGTACTTGGAAAAATAAAACAAAAGAACAAGACCAAACAATAATCAAATAAACATGCACATAAAATAAAATGTTTCTGAGTTTTGAAATTTTATGAATGCTTTTGGAATTTTATAAGTATCTCAACTTGATTGAGAATTAAGAGACATAAAATGGTCTAACTTACAAAATGGTGAGGGTATTTCAAAGAGCGCTCATGAAATGGTGAGAGTGTATCAACTCAAAATGCTTATAAGTCAACAAGAACATATAAAAATGGGGGACTGAGTTTATCTCAATATGAATCAAACATAACCTACACAATCCCATTAGGACCTTAAGTCATAGTGATTTTGCCTACATAAAAGGTAGTGAAAAATTGATTAGGTCACAACAAGTTTGTAAAGAAAGGCAAATGATAATAGTAATGATCAGGTGATGCAGCAATGCATGATAACAAGACATTGTACCTAATTTTCCCATAGGTGGTTATAATTAGGAAACAACATCATAATACTAATTTTCCCAAAGGCAATTGTAATCAGTGATACCAAATACAATACTAATTTGCCCATAGGTAGTTATAATCAGTGATACTAGATAAGATGATAGATGAAAGATAACTTGCTAGATCAAATGTCATACTAATTTCATAGACTTCCATTCAACATAAAATTATTAAACTATTGAAAATAGATTGGAATCCCCTCATGGAAAGTGTGAAAAGAAACAAAATAACCAAAATCAAGAAGGGATAAGCATGATGGCTACAAATAAGCCTTGGTCAATAGTAAAGGAATGGTATAATAAAATGTATAGAGAAAATGATAAGATGACACTTGGTTATAATGGTAACAAGGTTTCCCCTAAATAATTGGCTTAGTGTGCTCATAAAAATGATGAGAGTGTAACTTAGGTTTCTCACAAAAAGGAAAGAGTATTCAAACTTAAAAATTGATCACAAAATAGTGAGAGCATTTAAACTTAATCAATTGCTTGTAAAATGGTGAGAGCATGCTAAAGGTGACTGAGTTGACCTCAATAGAAATTGAGCACTACCTACATAGTCCTGAAGGACCTCAAGTCAATGTAATTCAAATGGAGGAATAAATTGACACAATGGTATAATATGCCTAAAATGAAATTGTCTATAAGGTTACCCCTAAGAGTCAAGGCAAAGAAAATGGCAGAGTAAAATGGCAAATGAAAAATGATTATGTTGCTCCTAATGATGTGGAGATTCATGTCCTAGTCAACATATGAGGTGACGAGAATAATAAATCATAAAACTACTACCCAACACCTCATTTAAATAGCTTCTCTTTTGGACATGGAGATGTACATCCTAGTTAACATATAATAATCAATCATAAAGTTTATATCTAATACCCTTTCAGAATAGTTATTCTACCAAGAACTTGTTGCAAATTATGATTTCAATGTTGTTATTGTGATCCTCATTGTTCTTTGATTTAACTTGCTTCAGACATCAAGACATGATGTATTTTTAGCTTATAAAAAGTAAAATGTTGCTATGGATGGTAAATAATGTTAGGCACAAGATAAATGGGATAAGTGGGTAATGAAAATGTGAATGATAATGGAATGTATAATGATTGGCAAACAAATGAAGATCACAATTTTTAGGCACACACAATTTTATTGATTTTAGATTCAACATAATATTAGTTGTGATGGGGTCAAAGACTTCTAAAGATATTATTGATAGGATCACTAATTTTTTTTGTTGTTTGATATTGAGAGTAGCTACCATCTGTTATGTTGTAGATTGGAAGCTATATTTATTTGATCTTGAATAATGTCTTCATCAAGCAGTGAATAAATTTTGTGCTCAGTTGTTGGCACCTTGATGAAGATTTCACCAATGATTTTGTCTTGATTATCCCATAGTGCTTGTGATAACATTTCATGAAGAGATGTTAACATTTGACTTTGATTTTCTTTTAGCACCTTCAAAAAGGTTTCACTAAAAGATGACGAGTTTTCTCTTTGATTATCCTCTAGTGCCTCTGAAAAGGTTTCACTAGGAGATTATTAATCTTCTAATTGAATTTGGTCTTGGTCCCCCTAATATTATACAAATGGTATGTCACTATGGATGTAGTTCAATAAAGTGTGATTCTTTAGGTCCCAATCAATGCTTGTGGGAGGTAGAATGTCAATATAATGACTATGTTGGGTGGGGGTAATGGAATGATGAAAAGAAACACAATCCTTGTAGAAGATACTAGGAGAACCTATGTTGATGCTAAAGTAATCATCCTTAAAAACCATATAATGATCATAAATATATTCAAATTGATATATGAGACAAATGTAGCTAATGTTATAACAACCACAACTATACTCTATTTCTAAAGTTGAGTCCAAGTCAATGGACTCTAAATTTGATATTGGTTCTAATAGTGATTCTGCTTCTGATGCTAAATCTAATGTTAGTTTAGAAAGGGAACCTAACTTTAATGTTGATTCTTCATCTACCATGGCTATTTCTCTAATGATGTTCTATCGAATGCTTGGTGTTGAATAAGTAATGGCATGTGATGGCATAATGGGATCTATAAAAATTGATTCATCTAGGAAGGGTCAATCATATACTGGCTCATCTAAGTGAATCCCTTAAAAGAGAGGGAACCACTTGAGGGATGACTCAACAGAATCCTATCTGTCAAAAGGAGACTCCTTAATAAGTGTATAAAGATTAAGAGATAACTCTATCAAGACTGGATTATCAAGGAGATGAGGCCCTTTAAAAATAGGTAAAATATAAATAGGTGATTCATCATATGTTGACTTACTACAAATAGGTGTTTCAACAATAACATCATGATCTTGGTTAATAATTGGTTTCAAAATATCAACTTTGAACACATTTTAGTCCTCATAAGATGTCTCTTGAAGAGGCAATGGTTGTTATTGAGGCTCAAAGATCGGCACTAAATTTATAAAGTGGGGAATAATTAGCTCAGGGTAAATAATGGTTTGTGGTTCAATAACAAACTCTTAAAAAATTAGACTATTGAATAAGGGATCAACTAAATTAGGTTTGTCAAAGTGACATTCTTCAATAATAGGTTCAATAAATACTGGTGATGGGCCTAAAATGGTAATGCCAAAATGTTGTGTAGTTTGGTTGCTTGTGTAAACCAAAGGATGAGGTCCTAAAATGGTAACCTTCACATACTGCATAGCTTGATTACTTGCACAAGTTGAAGGAGAATAGCCTAAAATGGTAACCTTTACATGTTGAAGAGCTTGATTACTCTCACAAGCTGAAGGCGGATAACCTAGATTGGTAACCTTCGAGTGTAATGTGTAAATCAAAGGAGGATATCCTAAAATGGTAACCTTCAAGCACAACACACAAATAAAATGGTAAATATGAGGATGACATAAAAATTAGCATGGATTAGATTGGTATGCAATAAATAGGCTCAAAGAGGGTGACATCCCCAAATAAGATGGAGTGCTCATGTCCACCTAAAAATGCTCTACCTTGCAACTAGGGCCACAAGAGACCTTACTAATAGTATACCTTAACATCATGTCTAAAATATTATTCTCTACATCTACTAGGATTTAGAATATGTTTTGAAAATGTTTAAATAAGGTATGTGTTTTATTTTCTTGAAACAAATGAAAAGGTACATAAGAGACTATAATAAAAAGGAGGTGGCAGAGTACCACATAATTGGAGGAATGTGTTCATGAAATTACTCAACCTTGGACAGGGAAATTAGAAGAGGGTATGATAACTCAAAGACCTAAGTGTAAACTAGTACATGAAATGTAGGTTGAGATATATATCAATACCATGTTGCTATTAGAAAACTAGGAGAAATCCCTTTAGATTAGGAAGGTGACAATGCAAACCAAGAAACTCAAAATGTAAAAACATGAAATAATTCCCAAGTATAAAACTAAGACCAAATGTGCAACACAATGCCACCACATGGTAATAGGAGGTAGAATAAAATGTGTTCTATTACTTAGAGTATGAGCGATACACTTGAAAACCTAAGTTCACAATGATCAAATGATGAGTCTATAAATGGCATTCAATCCAAATGGGAAATTGAACTTAATTTAACTCAAGTCAAGTGCAAATTATAAAACTAATTAACACATTAACTTAAAACTTAAAAAGGTTCAATTTTGAATTTATATTATTAATGAAGGACTTAAAGATTTTGGAAAGTGGTTTAAACTCAAATGGGTAGCATAAATGTGTTTTTTATAAAATACAAACATAATGTTTTAAGATGAGGATTTGAACAAGGTAACGATGATTTGGATTTGACCAACGTAATGCCTCCTTGTTCAAGAAATGGTGGATAATGTGTTTGGTTATAACATTTTTTTACAAACAAGTTTTAGACTCAAATCAAGATCAAGTAAGTAAAGACTAAAAATACCAAATACAATTAAGTAAATCATCCTAAGCCCTAAATTGACAAGGTTACATTATATTATTAAAATCCATCTTTATACGTGCTCTTAGGAGGAATTAAATTATGAATCCAAAAATAAAAGCGCATAAGTTGGTAAGGTATTTTACACCTCCCAAGATATTGTATGATGACATGGACCTTCATGTTACTCACCCTACATCAATAATACTCCAAAACAAGTGGGGTTGTTTAAAACTTAAAATTTATGATTGTTTAGATGGTCCCTAGTATGGCTAATGCTAGAGATACAACATGTCAATTAAGCTCATACCAATTAACTTACTATGCAAAGGTCGATTCCTTTACATAGTGATTCCATTCATGTACTACTTAGTGGAATCCCCTAGTTAATTAGACCTAACTCAGACCTTCATTATGAAAGGAGAGGTTAGCCATTCAATCCCCTAGATCTAGTATTAGTAGTACCCTAATTTATGTACCCTACCATGGAGTGGGGTTGAAATAATGATGGGAGATGAAGCCTCAGGTCAAAGCTTCCCTAAATAACTAATGAAGAGGCTATGAACTCCCCTCTGTAAGCCAAGTTACATAAAATAAAATTATCTAAGTGAAAAGGATTTAGAGGTAATTTTTAAGTCACCCAAACCATACAAGTTTTGGGGAGAGCCTAGATTACTTCTTTTTCATGCCTTGGACAAAGGCACAATCATAATTAAAAGACACTTTTGGTCACCCAAATTCCCTATACGGGATGGGGGGAGATCATATGCGCACTCTTCATTTTTCTCAAACAATATAACAAGCAATAGATGATTTGCATAAAACAACACTTCAAAAATTTTGAAATTTAAATGAATGTTCATTTTATACACCAAATTGAAATGTTTAGTGAAGTTTTTGGTTCCTTGGCCTTAGTTTTCAAAAACTTTGAAAAACATTTGAAAATTAATCAAAGAAACCATCTAAGTTTGTTTTAAACACCAAAGGGAAGGTTTAAGATTTAAGATTTAAACATGCTCATCTAGGTTCCTTTTAAACACCAAATGGAAGGTTATAAACTTAATTTTTTCTCAAATTACTCACTTTTCCATGCGGGTGTTGAAAAAAAAGTTAGAGAGTTTCCTTTAGCTTTGAAGCATAATCAATAATGAAATAAGCAAGTTTGGAATTCTTTCTCTCAAGTTTTTTAATTTTTACACATAAAGACTGACATCGGTCAATAGTGACTGATGCTGGTTATAGCAAGACTGATACCAATCATAAAATAACCATTACTGGTTGAAAATGACCAATAACGATCACTTGTGAACTCTTAGGAAAAAAATATTTTGACAAAAAATCTTGTTAGCATAATGTTAGGATAAAATCTCCAAAATAAACTTTTGGATCAAGAAATAATGTTTAGACCAGAGACTTAAAAACTTAAATAAAAAATTGGAAATTTGAGAAAAGCTCTAAAATGCAAATTGTTAGCCATATTTTTCTGTACAACCTAATTGATGCTAGTTATCCTTGACCGATGTTAGTTATACATAATCGATGTTAGTCACTGTGTGACCTGTGTATCAATAAAAAATGTCAAAAATAGGAGAAAATGAAGTTAAAATTGATGTTAAAGGATTTTTAAAGAAATCTAAGATTGCCAAAATGTCTTCCTTGCTTGAGAGGGATGCGTGGTCCTATTAGGCATGCCAAGATGTAGATATGGATTGAAAAGATGTTTAGATCAAGTATTAGTCATGAAATCCAAGAAAATGCATAAAGAACTAACAATCTATGCCAACCTATTTAATGGGGTGTGCAAATGATAAATAAGAATAAATGAAAGAAAGTAGACACAAGTTACCTTCCTAAGATCTTCACATCACCCAAATATGACTCCAAACATGTTTTCCCCCTTGATTTGATGTGCAAGTATTAAAGAATGGTGTAAATCAATCTTCTCCACCATCCCAAGAATACCAACTATAAAATTGGCTCATGATATAAAATCAATGCTATGCCTATCAATGAAACTATCCTATTGTAAATAAAGCATTATCAAACTACACTCAAATGACTTGTAGAGAGAATCCTACATTATAAGTTTACACAAACTAAGCTTAAAAATGTGAGTGAGAGGCCTCTTATTTATAGATTTTTCAAATTGATCAAGATCAACTATGACCATCCATCTCAAGATCAAGATGTATGGCCATGAATTAATTCAATTATGTAAATAAAATCCATAAATATCCTCATAATGATTTTGAAAGAAGGAGAATTAAAGAGTCATGGGAAGCCATAATATTGATATTTGTTGCATTTATGGCTTATGGACGCCACCCAAAAATGACCTCACTTGATGATGTAGTTAATAAGAATCAATTTACAGCAAAGAAATATTCAATAACTTTCATGGAATTCTTACTTAAGCTCATAATTTGTTTATTTTGTCTAAGTAAGATTAATCAATTTTAGGGCTCTATGTGATAACGTAGCGGATAAAAATGTAGCGGTAAAAAATGTAATGGTAAAAATATAATATGAAAAAAATGTAGTATGACAAAAATGTTACGAGGACAAAACATAGAAAGGAAAAATGTAGTGGTATTGGTAATGTTGCAAAAATGTCGTGAAGAGCATAATTGGGACATTTCAGTTATTATAACATTGTTTATTTGTTATCTAATTCATTTTGGTGATAGTAGTTAACATTTCATGATGGAAAAGTAATGCACCAAATTTACAAGAAAAATAATAGAGGAAAATGTGATTTCATGACTTTGTACCTTTAGTTGAAAGTTATATCGTATTCTGTGTGAGTGCGTACTTGACTATGTTTTGTTCTTGTGATGTTTTATCTTCGCTACATTTTTTCCTTGCTACATTTTTTTTCACTACGTTTTTCATGCTAAATTTTTAACGGATACATTTATATTCACTACTTTTTTGATGGATGCCAATTTTAGTGCAATTCTTTCGAAATTGGTGCACTTCATTAATCAAACTAACAAAAAAGTCATATTACCGGGTCATAATTTAACTATAGAAGAATTAGAAGGTGATGTTAGTTATGTATGGATCATCATACCATTTAAAATGTTATCGACACAAAATAACACATGCATGTGTCGTATGCTTCTGAATTAGAAGAAAAGAGTGATCTAGAGCACCAAAATGCATTTTCATCATTTTGACTCGAAATGATTTGATCAAAGTTAATAATCAAATAAAATGAATTACCCTATTTAAGGATACATTAGCCTAAATAAACACTTTTATATGATAATCTCAAACCATTTAGTGTGTTTAAGTGATTTTGGCTCAAATTGTACATTTTCACAAATTTTGAGTAAGATTGACAATTTCAACACAATGGTGTTAGGAATTAGATGTCTACAAGGTTCAAAGTATGTTAATACCATAAAAATCTAAGCATAACTATAGTGAACCATGTCTAGATAATCTAGAATAAGACTTTTCATATCAATAAGATTAAGATGTGAACTAAGAAGCTCAAAATGTGAACTAACACAAGAACTCCTAAATATAAAGCCAAAAATAAATGAGCAACACAATGGCACCACATGGAAAATAAGGTATAATGGTCAAGGAACTTAGAGTGTGATTGAATTCAAAATGACCTAAGTTCAAAATAAGAATAGAATAGGCAAGTGTCTAGACAAATGACCTTCAAACCAAATAGAAAATTTCACCTAAGTTACTCAAAACAAGTGTGAAAGGTGAACCACCCAAGCCTAAGTTGTAGATAAGACTCTGGTGTAGATCAATCACATTTTATATTAGAACTTAGAAATGAAAAAAATGAATTTGGATTAAAAATATGTTAAATTTTATAAGCGGTAAATAGTCTAGACTCAAACAAACATTGTAACAATGTTATTTTAGAAACACAAATACAAATGATTTGATTGAATTTTAAACAAGGCTAAAAGTGTTTTGAATTTAACCTGTATAATGCCTTTTTATTTAGAAGACATGGTGTATAAAAAGTTTCTGGTTTTTGATGCATTTTAGTTTACACCAATAAGTTTTAGACTCAAAAAATAATGTAAGTAAGCAATAACAAGAAAAACACCAAAGTGTATGTCCTATCCTAATAAACTAGCAAGGTGGCTTCATACGTTTGGATTCTATCTATATACTCCTTCTTGAGAAGAAATAAACTATAAATATAATAAAATTATATGCACATGAAAATTAGAATTTTTTAGGCCCCCTCTTCTCTCAAAAGATCATACAATGACTTGGAACTTCGGGCTACTCACCTGAGACCAATAGTTCTCTACAATAAGTGGGGTTTATCTAAAAAACTATCAAGTTTCATACATTCTAAATGGTCCCAAATGTGTGATTAGCACTAGGGCACAACATGTCATTTTGATACACATTAGCTGACTTATTGTGAAAAAGTCTTGTCCTTTTCATAACCATTACATCCATTAATTGCTCTGTGTAGTGCAATGTTCAAGTTAAACTTACATTCTAAGGTAGTCTCTTGTTAACACAACTTATTTAACCACTCAAACAAGCATCCCAATAAGTCAACCTCAATTTATATACCCATAGCATGGAGTGGGGTTGAAACAATTCTGAGAGATGAATTCTAGGGTCAATGCTTCCCTAGGGAACTTATGGGGAGGTAATGAAATCCCTCCTACAAGTCAAGATGCAAGAAAATAAAAATTAGGACTTTAAGGTCATTTTGAGATCACCCAAATCATTCAAATTGTGGGGAGTGATTTTATGACATTCTTTCTACACTTAGACTAAGTGATAAAATTAATAAGAAAAGAATATTTGAGTCACACAAGTTCCCTAAAGGGGATGAGGAGAGACCATATGTGCTAAGTTTGATTTGCACAAATAACAATCAAGTCAAAGAACTTTGAAACTAGTTTAACTAACAAACAAATGATAAAAAGTAAAGACTCTTAAGAGTCCTAAGTTATGATGATTGTTCATTTTAAGTCTAAACTTAATTATTTTTAAAATTTGTCTTGATTTATTGTAAAAATAACCACTCTTTAGCTAACAAAACCTAAAAGTAATAATTTTGAAGTTTCAACCATGGTCTTTAACAAATAGAACCTGTGACAAACAAGTTAGATTAACAAACAAACTAACATGATTTTATATTCTATTCTAATAAAAATACAAGTAATTTTAAGGTAAAATAATTTCATAATATAAAAACTCATGATGAAACACATGGTTTAAAAATAAATCATTAAAAATGGATTTTATATGACCCCAAAAAAGCCTCTAGAAGTTGGTCACTTCATAGCCTAGCGATCTTGCTGATATGCAGGGTGAATTCATCATTTAGCAAGGTGAGTTTTCCATTTGATAGAGTGACTTCACCATTTTTATTGTGACCTCATCATTTTTATTGTGAGTTCATCATTTAGTAAAGAAGGTCTAACTGGTGTGAATTCACTATTTTGATCACAATATCACTATTTATCATAGTGACTCCACTGTTATCATCACAAAACTATCATTTTATTGAAAACATGTTAGCACCTACTAATTTCTATTTTATAAAAAAATCTATGCAACATGAAGCAAAAATAATCACATTATATGAAAATTTAGGAGGCATATGGGTTTAAAAAAATCCTTAAAAATGGAGTCCAGATGACTCCAAACAAGCCTCTAAAAGTTGGTCACTTAATGGCCTAGCGATCTTTCCATTTTCACTTCAATCTCGCTAATGTGTAGGGCGATCTTGTTATTTTTACCAAAAGATAGAAAGCATGAAAATTTGAAGAAAAAAGAGCATAGTGACATGAGACAATGTTAGATCATGAATTGGTATAAAAATATCTAAAATAAGCATAAAGACCTAACTTATCAATCCTATTCCTTAAAGGGGTGTTGCTAATGACTTAAAACTACCAATTATGAAAGCAAGATGATGTTATACCTTCCAAGTAGCTATTCTCCCTCATGAGCAACCAAGAAGCATACTTTTCCTTAGATTTGGTGCTCCAAGTCTTTGTCAATGAGGTGTAGCAAGAGTCTCCATCATATCCTAGTTCACCAATGGATTAGGTTCACAATATTTGTCAATTGGGTGAATACATGAAGCTTTTTTATAGCACTTTTTGCATAGTAAGTTTATATAATTGAATCTTTGTGAAGATAATTTTGCATAATAAGTTTACACTAAAAAAGCTTAAAGGAATGAGTGAGTACCCTTGTATTTATAGATTTTTAGAAATGAGAGAATCAATTTGTGAGCATCCATTTTGAGATCAAGATGTGTGGCCAAAAATCTATTTAATTTTAGAGGCTCAAGGCATTAAATGCTATATTTAATAAGCATGGCTTGCAAATCCAGATATTTGTTTGATATTTGCAATTTGAGTGTTTGACAACTTTCAAGGTGATGTCATGCATGATGTCATCCTTTTATATATTTGTTGCGATGTCATGATGATGTCATCAATTCATATTTTAAGAATTTATAAAAACATAAATTCACTAATTAGCCATGGACATTTTGACTATGCATCTAAATAAGTTTAACCAATTAAGCACCTCTGATAAGGTTAATTGCCATTCTTAAATTTTGACAAGGTTGTCTTATCCAAGTAGTAAAAAAAAGTCATTTGCTAAGTCACAACTTGACTAGATAAGAATTATAAGAAGGTGATGATTGCATACAAGATAATTCCCTATTTAAAAACATATTGATGTGAATCAAGAATTGTACATGATGTGTGCAGATGAATTAGAGTGTTTCAATGGGTTTTAGGCTTAATTTGTATTATTTGCAAGAAGTCTTTTTAATAACCATTTAGACATTATAGTGGTAAAAATGGGGTGTCTATAGTTTGAATATTGAATTTTCCAATGATGCCTCACCCACAAAATCAATCATTTCTAAGATGATGTCCTTTGTGATGTAGTGCCATTAGAGGCTATCATTTTTTATTTGGAAAACTATTTTTTTTATCGACACTTAATATATGAATCAAATCCCAAGGATATTTTCATAGATGTTGGTGAGCATAGATATTGCTTATTGGAAATAGTTCCCAAGAATTCATTTTATAGTGTAAAATAGTGTAAGAGGCTAGTAAATTATAATAAGAAACATGTTATTAATGGTGAAAATTAAATGCAAGAAATACACCTTTGTGATTACAATCGAAAGTGAATGTCCTTTAGCAAAAAAAAACATATTTCATTTCAAGGGAGGTTTTTTATTCAAATAGTTTATTGTTGATGTTTTTTTAGGAGGCTTATAAAAATGTTTTTGAGGAAATCTAGTCCAGTGTGTTCCAATTGACATAACATTCTATAATTATGTGCATTGATCATGTAATTTGCATTTAGTATAGGTAGTAATGACACTTTGGTATATTAACTAACACATTGATATTTTTTATAACTCAATTCTATGTATCATTATTAATATTGAAAGACCACATTATAATTTAAAAAACCCCAAAAATGCTTTGCAAATCATTGGTGTAGGCATAATATATATATATATATATATATATATATATATATATATATATATATATATATATATATATATATATATATATATAAATAATGTCATTTCATTTTTATGTCAATGTCTCACTGTAAATATATAACCAAAGCATCACCATATCACATATGTCATTATAACATCAACACATTCTACCAAATCTGACAACCTTTATCCATTTTTTTAATTAATTTAAGTTCTAAACTTTTATTGATATTTTAGATGCATAATAAGAAACTAATATTTTTTTGGTAGGGATTTTAAGGTGCATGAACCCACTTCATGGACCTTTATAACGTATAAAGGAACATGTATGGATAAATTTTCTTTTTTTTTCTCATTATTTTGATTACAATTTGATGTATTTTATTTTTTTGTTTGTTACACAATGCATGGATAATTTATAAACAAGAAATGTTGGAAGCACAATCACTGAGAGGGGCACGAATCAATGTTTAAAAGTTTCTTTCACATGTACTTTAACATTCCTTGAATAATCAAAGCAATGCAAAGATATAACAATGCACAAAGAGTCATTCACATGAGCATAACATAAGAAAACACGCCTATGAGTGGAAAACCCTCAAGGGGAAGAAAACACACTGTGATATATGTAGATGGAATATAGTCCTATAAGACAAAAACCAAATTTATTTTATCACCAACTTCACATGGAGCACCAACCCCAATTATTCAAATACCACTTGCAAAGAGGCACCAATGCCCTAGATGACTCAACACCAAATCAATAACCTAAGTGTATTGATAACCTTTAAAAATATATATTTCTCAACCAATATATGATGACCACCTCTTTATCTCTTCACACTCTTATCCCTCTCAAACTACCTTCTAGGCCTCTTCGCTCAACTAGGTCTCTTAAAGATTGATTAGGTCAAATGACCTTGATTTTCATATGCAGACAAACTATCAAATATTCATTAAATATCCTATACACTACTATGATGGTATAAAATACCTAATTATGATAAAAATGTGATATTTCATTTGCTTGTACATAAATAGGCCTAAAACTATGATCATCTACATAAATATGCCTAAAACTACCTTATATATATTCCATTTCTTATTCATATAGCACTTAGTCGACCACACACCCTTAACATATTATGTTGGTCACATAATAGGTATTAGTACATATTTTATACATTAATAAAAATATATTTGAGTCCCTTTTGGTCTGTCATAAGTTAATTAGGCCTCATTTCTCTTTTAGGTCTCATGGAGACCTAATTGCATTAGGTCTATCTCGTAATGCCAAAACTTGATTCTATTAGGACCAAATGGGTTTATCCAACACTTGAAAACCATTTTAAAACTTATTAAAGGAACTCTTATAACCTCCTCCATGATTTTTTAGATCTGCATCCTTCATTCATACCTTGAAACCTTTTTTAGGATAAATTTTCCTATTAGGCCTATGTGCCTCAAAAAATTATCTTGCAAGAATGAAGCTCAAACATACTTAAGACACTTAAATATGATCAAATAAGTATATATATAGAGTATGAATTACCTTAGGATCATCATCAAATGTATTATACATTTCGACACAGGACTCAATAACACCTCTACATCTTACTCACTCAAAATTGCTAGATTACCTCAAAACACAATCATGGTGACTTAGACCTTCAAAAAATTAAAATTTAATTTAAATGAATTATGATGTATGTAGATAATAATATGAGATAATTATAATATTCTATGATATAATTATCATATGCTCAAATGGAAATTATTGGTCTTGTAGACCAATCTCATGACCTTATATCTTACTATTTTATCTAAGCCAGATAGGTCAACTTGTGAGCAAATTTTTCACCACACACATGACCTCAAAAAATTATTTAAATCATATACATGTCTTAAAATTATTGAAAAACATCTCCATGCACTTGTTTTAATCATTCTATCATGAAAATATATTCTAATTCATCTTTTCATTGCTGCCTGGGTTTTTCACTATTTACACCATATGGCCTATTAGCGACTGGCTAACTTGGATGACCGGTTTAGAATAATTGATAAATAGAACCTATCTATAAAACTTCATGGATATGATACATGAGTCTCTACCTTCTTCCTTCATCTATTGCTTATTATGTTTAATACAAGTTTTGACTTCTACAATAACTTATTCAAAAATAAGCTTGTAACTCAACATTTTCTCTCTCCTCTCTCTAACCAATACCACATGATGGTACTTGTGAGAGTCTAATAAAATATACAATATCTTACCTAAATAATTCAATCCATCTTGATCACTTTTTAACAACATCTTCAACATCGAGTTTTTATTAGGTTTCTAGGAGGGTTTAAACCTGTTTCCACTCTTAACGATCATTCATAAAGCATATACCCTCAATCCAAAAAATAATACCTATAAATTTGATCTAGTACCCTTCCATATCTAACATGAACTACTTAGGTTCCCATTCAAAGTTTTATGATCTAATGAGCACAAAAAAATCCTTTTCAGGTTGAGAACCCTTCATTTTGAGCACTCGAGAGACCTCCAAACAACTTTTCATGCCTTGTCCTTCAAATTTTGACCTCAAACTACATGAAAAAAATTGAAAGAACATACCTCACCTCTTAAAATTCTTAAATGAGCTCAAACACCTTGAAATTTGATCACGACCTCTCATTAGGCCACACTCTCTCTCTTTGATCTCTAGACCTTGACCTATAAACCACATTAGGCCTTAAAATCGACTTTCATGCCTCTTTACATGCACTCTCCACCTCACTCACATAATCAAACAACTTATCTCATGATTAAACCATATATCATTCACATAACTTGGTAATAGATCATGATACCTCATTAGGCCAAGTAGGGTCTAAGAGTGGTCTAGGTGTAGAGCTCACCCTGAGACTCTTATGACTATTTTAATGCCTCACATACATGCTCAAAAAACCTCATAAAACTATGCATACTTGTGTGCACTAATCTCACCAAGAGACCATGCTCATACCTTCTCACAAGGTCTCTTCATGCCATGACTAGGCTTAGGCTACTCAAAGACATGTACCTTAATGCAATCATAAGACATTAGTTACCTTAAAATTATATTTCATGACAACATCCTTCAATGACAACACTCCAATGCCCCTTGTCACATCAACACTCTACCAACTAGGTACACTCACAAAAACTTCAAGCTGACATAAACCTTGATATCAACCTTGACATCATATAGTTATAAGATGGAAGACACTCTAAGAAATATCACTACCTTGACACTTCACAACACTTAGCTACAAACCTCCCTTTGGAACAATATTCTCCTTTTGAGTTATAAGATGGAAGCCACTCTAAGAAATATCTCAAAACATGCTACTTCTTTCCATTTTTAACTTCCTCCCTTTTTGAGCATTCTCCCATTTTTGGTAATAGGATCATAGAGTTTTATGAAGCATTATACAAACATGCTCCCCCTTTATCCCATTTCTTGTGCTCATTATATGAGTCATCAAGACTCACAGACCTTTCTCCACATTCTTCAAGCATCTCAGATATACCAATAAGATACAAAAGCTTTCATCACACTTCCAGCTCTATCAATAACATTCATCTTGTCTCTATGATCATATTGGTCTTGTAAACCAATCCATATTCAATATGTCACTAGACACAGTCCTATGCTCAGACTTGCATTCCATACCATGACTCCTTATGAACTTATCTCCATAATCAATGATAAAACTCCTTTCACCTTGTCATGTACATATAAGCTACAAAGATAAAAACTTATATCTTGTAACACAAACAACCTAAAATACTCTCAAGATGAGTCCTTCTTTGACTACAACCTCATACTTATACAAATAGAAGAGTATTTCAATGAGGCCTAATGGAGTCACCCATTTCCATAGGGAATTCAAAACTCCATGAACTTAGGAGATTCCCAGATCTCCAAACTAATTTTCTCAACTATTTTTCAATCATGAGACTAATAGTCCTTCCTTAGAATCCACTTAGGCTTGACTGAAGCATTCAACTCATCCACCTTATCACCCTTATTATTTTGACTTCCTTTTCAACACATGCATATAAAAAGTGTTCTTGACATTCCTTCACTTTTTATCCTTGCTCTATCTTAGCAAATAGTCCATCTTGACTATTGAGCTCAATATGATCAATATTGACTTTCTTTGGCTTCCATATCAATGTTTGAATCTTCTTATGCAATCTATGAGCTCCATATACCTTGTTAAGTCTTGAGGGCCTACAAACTCCATTAAGATATAATTTTGCAATGTGTCCCATATTGTGACAACTATAAAAAACAACATTTTTGTACATACCTCATGATTGACCACTCCTTATACCATGGTCCCATGATGACTCATTACTTGAGATCATTCTACAATCACTTACTTTGTGACTAAAGTTATGACAAGTAAAAAAATAACCATTGAAAGAAATAAAATACCTCATTGCATTGGAATCCCTAATTGGTTTCCTCATATTGACTTTCATATTGGTATTCTTGACTTGTTGATGATCACTATGAGTCTAATATTTGAGAGTTTTTACATAGGTCTTTGAGGTCTGACTCTTCTTGTTCTCCTTTTGATCTTATTTGAAACCAAGACCTATCTTGTCATGTAGATATCTTTGAATACTCAAAATATCACCAATAACTTTATTACTCTTCTCAAATCTTTGATGTGTCTTTAAATTGACTGATGCCTAATCTAGTTCTATCTTTAAGGACTCTATTTCTATTCCAAACTTGATGCATTCTTATTCCTTGGTCTTAAATTTTTTAGTGATAATTTCAATCTGAGTTTTTATCTGATTAATGATCTCCTCATGTTCATTGGTGTTGATACTTAGTCTCTTTTCAAAGAGATTGATTTGATCATCATAACTCTTAACCAATGATCTTAGTTTTTGATTCTTCCTTATTTGTAACTTCAAATCCTCTAGAGCACTCACTAATTTTGCCTTGAGGTTCACTGCAACCTCTTCATCTAATTCTTCATCATCCATAAGGCCTTTCCATTTTGAGTAACCTCATTGTCTATTTCTATATCCATGAATAAAGTTTCCTTATATTTATTCTCATTACTATCATCATCACTATCAGATATAATTATGTCACTTACATCAGTTGATATATTATATTTTTTTTGGTATAGAAGCTTCTCTAGTTCTTGAATGACCTTTTATTGCCTTCATTATTCTTAAAATCTTACTTGATTTTATTAGGCTTATAGACCTTATTATCATTACCATGATGGTCATAATGTTATTCATCATTCTCAGTCTTATCCTTGTTAGGATACTTAGATGTAAAGTGATCAATCTTACCACAATTGAAACATTTGAAAGGCAAATTACCCTTGTACTTACCAGATCCAAATCTCAATTTCCTAGCAAACATGCCTATCAATTCATCATCATCAATATCTAAACATAACTCATCCTTAAATTTCTTATATTTTTATGTCTTCTCAACTTTGAATTTTTCTTCCTTCTTTGGAGGTTTCTCATCTCATAGGTAGTCAAGATGCCATGAAGGCCATCAATCTAAAGTGTGTCTACGTCTTGTATTTTTTCTACTACAGACACTTTTGAATCAAATTTATAAGTTAGGGATATCAATACCTTTTGTACAAATATAGACTCTTTCACTTCTTCTTTGAGACCTCTGATGACACTGACAATATTATCAACCCTTAACAAGTAAGATGCAATGTTTTCATCCTCGTTCATTCTCATACTTTAAAACTGCCTACCTGGGTCTGTAACTTTTCCAACTTTACTTTGGTGTTTACTTCATAAAGGTCTACGAATTTTCCTAAATACCTTTGGCTATATCACAATTCATGACCTTTACAAACTTTTCCTCTGAAAGACCACACAGAATGACATTCATTGCCTTATAATTGTTCTCATTTACCTTATTTCTTGTTGCATCTATTGGTGGTGTAGAAGGTGGAGAGAAACCACCAAAAATAGATTGACATATGTCATAACCCAAGGACATTAAATATGTATTCATTTTGATTCTCCAAAATCCATAGTTAGTCCCATTTAACAGAAGAGCCTTATTGGTTGATAAACCTCCTTATGCTTGTTGACTAGACATGTTTGTGCTTCAAGAACCTCCTTCAAGATATTATGATTGATTTAAAGGATCAAGATATAATACCAAATTTTGAAATCCCAATCACTGGGGGGGTTAATCAGTGTTTAAAAGTTTCTTTCACATGTACTTTAACATTTTGTGAATCATCAAAGTAATACAAAGATATATCAATACACAAAGAGTCATTCACATGAGCATAACACACGAAAACACACATATGAGTGGGAAACCCTTAAAGGGAAGAAAAAATACTATGATATATATATATGGACAAATTAATATAAGACAAAAACCAAATTTAGTGAAGTACCAACTTCACATGGAACACCAACCTTAATTAGCCAAGCACCCACTTGACTAGGCTTTAACAAGTACCAACTTGCAAGGAAGCACCAACCCCCTAGATGACTCAACACCAAATCAGTCACCTAATTGTTTTGATCACATTAAGAACCCTATATTTCTCAACTAACATATGATGAGCACCTCTTCATCTCTTCACACTCTTATCCCTCTTAAACTACCTTTTAGGCCTCTTCACTCAACTAGGTCTCTTCAAGACTGATTAGGTCAAATGACCTTGATGTTTATATGCAGAAACACTGTCATATATTCAATAAATATAATATAAAATTATATTATGGTCTAAAATACCTCCTTCTTCTCAATAATTTTCTATTTCATTTGCTTGCACTTCTTACATAAATAGGCCTAAAACTGCCTTGTATATATACCATTCCTTGTTCATATAATACTTAGTTAGCCATACACACTTAACATATTAGGTTGGCCATGGAATAGGTATTATTACATCTTGTATACATGAATAAAAATATATTTGAGTCCTTTTTGGTCTATCATGACTTAATTAGACCTTGTTTCTCTTATAAGTCTCATGGAGACCTAATTGCATTAAGTTTATCTCTTAATGCCAAAACTTGATTCTCTTAGGCCTAAATGGATTTATCCAACAATTTAAAACCATTTAAACACTTATTCAAGAAAATATTCTTACCCCATTCATATTTTTTATATATGCATCCTTCGTTCATACCTTGAAATCTTCTTTAGGATAAATTTTCCTATTAGGCCTATGTGCCTCAAAAAACTATCTTACAAGAATGAATCTCAAACATACTTAAGACACTCAAATATGATTATATATATATATATATATATATATATATATATATATATATATATATATATATATATATATATATAGTATACATGACCTTACGATCATCATCAAATGCATTAGACACTTCCACTCAAGCAAATAAGGACTCAAGAACACCTATGTAACTTACTCATTCAGAACTGCCTAATTACCTCAAAAGACAATCATGGTGACTTAGACCTCCAACACATATAAAGACAATTTAACTTAGTTATTATGTATTTATATGATCCTATGAGATTATTATACCATTATTAGAGAGAGGTATCATATGTTAAAATGGAAAATATTGGTCTTACAAACCAATCTCATGACCTTATATCTCAGTATTTTACATGAGCCAGATAGGTCAACTTGTGTGAAACTTTTTCACCACACACATGAAATAAAAAGATTATTTTAAGCATAAATATGTATTAAAAATTATTAAAAACATCTACATACACTTGGTTTCATCATTCTATCATGAAAACATATTCCAATTCATCTTCTCACTGTTGCCTAGGTTTTTCATAGATTGCACCATTAGGCTTATTAGCAACTAGCTAAATTAGATGACTAGTTTAGAATAATTGAGGACTATAGACTATCCAAAAACCTTAATTGAAATGATACATGAGTGTCTACCTTCTTCCTCCATCTACTTTCTTACCATGTTCAATGCAACTTTTGACTTCTATAACTTCTTCAAAAATAAGCCTATAACTTAACATTTTCTCTCTCCTCTCTCTAAATAATATCACTTGGGGCTACCTAAGAGATTAAAATGCAATATATAATATCTTACCTAATAAATTCAATCCATCTTGATCAAGATCTTCAAATTGGGTCTTTATTAGGTTTCTAAGAGGGTTTAAACCTATTTCCACTCTTAATGATTGTTCATAAAGCACACCCATCAATCCAAAAAATAATGCCTATAAATTTAAGATAGGACCCTTCATAATCTACCATGAACTTATTAGGTTCGCAATAAATTTTTTAACAAGCTAATGATCATAAGAAAATCCTTCTCAGATTGAGAACCCTTCATTTTGAGCACTCGAGAGACCTCCAAACAACTTTTCATGCCTTGTCCTTAAAACTATGAGCTCAAACTACATGAAAAAACTTGAAAAAATATATCCCACCTTTTAAAATTATTACATGATCTCAAACACCTTGAAATATTATCATGACCTCTCATTAGGCCACACTCTCTCTCTTTGCTCTCTATACCTTGACCTACAAACCACATGAGGCCTTAAAATTGACCTTCATGCATCTTTACATGTACTGTCCACTTCAATAACATATTTAATAAACATTTATCATGATTAAACACTACCATACATCCTTCACATGACTTGAAAATAGATCATGATACCTCATTATGCTAGGCAAGGTCTAGGAGTGATCTTAGTGCAGACTTGGTTTGAAGGTCCTACCCCTATAAGCTCACCTTGAGACTCTTATTAGTGTTTCAATTACTCAAAACATGCTAAAAAAACCTCATACATGCACTCATGCCTATGTGCACTCATCTCACCAAGCCACCATGCTTATACCTTCTCACAAGGTCTCTTCATGCCATGACTAGGCTTGCTTCTCAAAGACCTATACTTCATGCAATCATAAGGCATTAGTTGCCTAAAAATTATATTTCATGACAACATCCTTCAATGAAAACACTTCATAAATTCCCCTTATCACATCAACACTCTCCCAACTAGGCACACTCATAACAACTTCAAGTTGACCTAAATCTTGACATCAACCAACATAAAATATAGTTGCTATCAAATATCTTTCATGACTTGTACCTTCTCTCTCATGGAAACACTAATTAAACATAATTTTCTCTCATGAATGACCTTACTCATGACAACTCTCATGATCACACTCTTCTCAATGCACCTTGTGTAAATAGACCTTTGACATCAATGAGCATTATGCATTTACATGATGCATCCTTTTGACATCAATGAAAACAACATGCCAATAAGCACCACTTTATGGTAACCGTAAGAGATGAGGTTTCCTGATTGCACCTTGAGCTAAGCATGAAAATTAAAAATTTGATACATGTTTTTGGGTGCAACAAGGTTTTATGTTTCTCACCACTCTTGAAATAGTGGTGAGATTCAAGAAACCCTTGGTGCATCATGAAGTAGACATGAAAATTTAATTTTTGATGCTTGAATTATGGTGTGCTTAGGGTTATTCAGTTCTTACCATTATTAAAATAAAATTTACTATAGATAAACCCTCAACATATTACCTTGCATGCAATTGAAATCATATGTATCAATGTTTGTTATGCAGTGTGCCTTTCTTGACTTTCATTATAATTTTTTGAGCTATGTGATGATAAACCCCCAATACACTAACACATATTAATCATATTTTATTCAAATTTATATTTTTTCAATGGTGTGAAATTTTTATCTTTGATTATGTATACACATAATATATTCACTTTATCACTTTGCTGACACTTTCTCTTATAGCAACTTGTCAATGCATCAATCTCCTTAAATGTATACCTTAGAGGGTAAACTTAGAATGAGGTGGGAATGACTCATGGTATTTTGTGAGAGATTTTGGAATTATATCTTGCTAACCATAATTATTAGTAGTTTAACCTCCCTCAAGTTTCTATCCATTTATCTCTCTCATCTATGTCCTATCTAGATTTGCTTGTTTCCCCATATCCTATAATATTATCTTGATCAATAATCTCTATTTTATGATTTTATCCTTCATATATTGTATCATCTTACCCAATACAATTTGAAGTGTGTTTTATGAATTTTTTTCTAAATTTACTTAGTTGATATTGTTGTGTGCCAACCGATATCTCCCAACTATATTGGCCTAGTCAATAATGTCAGCTTAGAGTTTAGAGTTGGTTTTGGGTATTGGAAAAAAAATATAAAGGTCATATTTCATTCCTAATAAGAATTGTTGCATTCATACATTATACTTATACTAACATTTATACCCTAAGGAATTATTTAGAAGAGTTAGTGGCTTCAAATATTATCTTGGAGGACTTATCTTGTGTGTTATTAAATCTCAGTAAGAGGAGTCATTCAGAGTTCCTAATTAAGGATATCTAGGTCTTCATCCAACCATTTGAGGTCTTCAACCTACAAAATTCTCTTGTAAAGATCCATTTGAGCCAAGCAAGACATTGAAATGTCAATGGGTCTACTTCAAGGCAAGTATTTATAACCCTATATTCTTTCATTTATTTACTTAGTAGATTAGACATTGCTTTGTGTATTGCATTGTGGATGTATATGTTAATCATTATTTAGGTTCTTCCCTAAACTGAATAAGTTGGTATAGATATATGATTTCTTAGACTTGCCTTAATCACCTTAGGTTACATAGGCCCCCATGTTCTTGACCATTGGACCTCATCCATTTATAATCATCTAACCAACCATTTATTTTAGTTTGTACCCTTTTAGAACCATTTACTTTACAAACATAACTATAACCACTTAATTTTATTGAGATCTAGTGAGAGCTATATTTGTGTGTCACATTATTAGACTTTATAACCCTTTCCTATTGAAGTTTAATTTGTAGTTTACCCTTTGTACATCTACATATATCATTATTACTTACTCAATCATTCAAGTATATGTAAGCTCTATTTGAGTCCTAGTTTATTGAAAGAAAGATGATAGTTGTAGGTCATCCTAACCTTTACATACATTTTGATTAACTCGATGTAAAATATTATCCCAACTTTGAGTGGATCAATTTAATTTTTATATTTATAAATTCTTAGTAACATCTTCCAAACTAGCATACATATTTATTCCAATTATATTGGCCAACCCGATACTGTTTATTAGTTTTAGCAACTATATTAGCTAGCCCGATACCATATCATGTCTTTATATCAATTATATAGACTAGTCTAATATAGTTTGAGTTTTATTTCAACTGCATTGGCCAACCTGATACAATTTATTTTGTGATCATATTACATCAATCAACATAATATAACATATTTATACTATAGCGGCTTGCCTAATATAATCTTTTTCTTCAGTCATTAGCTACACTATCTTTTTACCAAACTGTATTGGCTAACCTGATATGACTATTTTCTTAGACTTGGTAACCTAATGTATCAGCCAAACTGATATCATCTATCACTTTTGATCAATTTTTTTCACATATAACTTTTAGTTTTATTCATTATGATGTATCCTCTTAGAATATTTCTTATAAGTCTCAAATTATTTTACTTTTGCATGGGTTATTTTTTTCTACCTTCTATGACCACCATTAAATGTAACCCTTTATGCTAAAATTATGCTACACCTTTTCTATGGCCAAAGATCCCAATGATGATCTTCTCACTTATGATGATCTTTATTACTAGGGTGAAAATAAATGATGACACTTATAGTGGGACTGAAGATTACCTATATGGTCCTCCCATTTATGATGATATTTATGAGGATCATAATTATATTACTTTTAACACTCCTAACATTGATGAATATTTCCATTATGATACTACTCTTTATGAACATGGTGATCCTTATTACTGGGGTGAAAATCCTAATGATGATACTTCTAGTGGGACCAAATATTATCAACATGGTCTTTTAAATTCATGACAATCCCTGTGAATATCCTAATGATCTCACCTTCACAATTACTCACATGGTTGAAAATCAATACTAAAATTTTCCTATCTATGATGATGATTCTAATAGAGATGAAGACCCTAACATGATATCAAATGTTCCCATTGTTGACATTTATGACATGGAATAAAATCCATATTATGATTTTCCCTTTGTTAGCAATCCCCAATTCAAATCAAGCAATTATGAACATGGTTTCATTGATGTTTACCTACCCTTTACCTCACCCTTAAAAGTCCTTATAAGGATAAATCATTGAATCTCATCTCAAATTCTATCAAATCATCAACTTATGAAGAACCACCGAATTCAAATACCTACCAGAATACATGTTATAAGTGATTCTAATCCTTGATCTTATATAAATATGTATACTTATCCTATTGAATCCTAATGATTCAATTTTAACTTCAATTTTTTCCAAGTTACCTAAATCAATATTTCCAAATTTTTGCCAAGATGTGCACAAGGCTTAAGGGTATTTACAATAGCATTCAAGGCATCAAAATCAAAGATATGATGAAGCATTTGGATTGGGAAGGAGATTTACTTATAAGGTATGGATATGGGCATAAACATACTACATTTAGATGAGATAATGTCCATATATAGGAAAATTGCTCCCAAGCCCATAATCGGGACACCTGTGAATCTAATTCTAGTCCTAAATTTGATTATACATTTGCTTTAGGGTTTTATTCAAAAATCATTGCTCATCCTAATATAGGTGGATGGAGGGGAGCCTCAGATGGCCCACAAATCCTTTCTCCCAGAGGTGCAAAAAGAGCAAGGATATAATCATAGGAAAGGTTACCACAAATCATTTGAAATAAGAATATATTAAAGCTTTGTCAATCCTTGGGTTGTTATAAAGACCATCTAATGTGACACTTTCACACAAGGATGCCATTCAAATTATCTCCATCATGCACAATAGTGTTGTTGGAAATATTGTCATTAATGTCAAAGGTCTAGCATTATTAGTGATAAAGGCCTCATTGCATTTAATGGTGTATTTAATATTCATATCTTAGATAATGTGTGTTAATATTTATTTAATATTAATTAATATATTTTTAGATGCATATAAGTCAAAAGAGGGCCCATAGAGAATTCAAAGAGTCACGGGGTAAAAGACAAAAGAGGAATGGGAGACATTTTCTCATGAAGAGTCATCTTGAGGAATTATAAGAGTCACCATGTGAAGATGAAAGAGGGTATGGTGCATTTTTACATGAAGGGACACTTTGAGGGAAATGAAAAGTCATCAATATAAAGACAAAAGAGGAAAATATGCTTTTGCTTATGAAGGGTCACCATATGACTTTTCAAATGCAAGGATATGAAGGGTCATGCAAGTTTGGTGCCATTTTCCATGAGGATTGAAGGGTCACAAAGGGTGAATGCCAAAGGTCATTTAGAAAGCTATAAATAAAGGCTTGAGAATCCATTTGTAATATGCAAGAGAGTGCATGGTTTGTATTTATTTTTGAAGAGATAAAAGTAGGAGATATTGTAGAATTATATCATTTTTTGAGTAAGAAACATTGAGAGATAGTTGCGTTTTATACACAAGAGGGGTTGGTGCTCTTATGGGTTGTTGCTCACAAATCTTTACAAGGGGTTGGTGTTCATGTGGGTTGGTGCTCACAAATAGTTGTTGTGTTGGTGCTCGATAAAGGGGTTGGTGCTCCTAAAAGTTGGTGCTTGAAAACTTTATAATTTGAGCTGGTGCTCATTCATATACTTGAGATTATTCTCCATGGTTTTTCCCACTTTGAGTTTCCACGTAAAAATATAGTCTTTCTCTCTCTCTTATGTGGTGCATATTATTATTTCAATTTTATTGCATATCTTAAATGTGTGGTTAAGTGGTTAAATAACAAGAATTTGATTAAGAAATAAGATATATAATATACTGATTCACCCCCCCTCTCAATATATTTCATGCTTAATAATTGGTATCATAGTAGGTTCTTTTTAAAAAGTTTTACAGTTTGAAGGTAGATCGGGAAAGCACGATGGCTGGGTCACATGAAGGTTTTTCTATAAATAAGGCACCTTTGTTTGATGGGACAAATTCTAATTTTTGGAGCATAAGGATAAAGAATTATTTGATGGCCCTTGGATTCAACTTATGGCAAGAAATGGTAGAGGAATATGAAGAGCCACAGACACTTGTAAATACTTTTGAAGAAAAGAAGGCAAGTGAAAATAATGCTAAATCTTTAAATGTTATTTTACATGGTTTATGTGAATCAAAATTTGTTAAAGTTATGCAATGTAAATCTGCTCATGAAACTTGGGTAAAACTTGAAAATATTTACAAAGGTGATGGAAAGGTTCATCAAGCCAAGCTTTAGACTTTTAGAAGATAATTGATAGTTTGAAGATAGAAGAGGAAGAAAATATAGCAAGTTATCTTTTGTAGGTTGATCAAATAGTTAATCAGATTCAAGGTCTTGGAGAAAAGTTATAAGAATTAATTTTGGTTCAAAAGGTTTTCAGATCTCTACCATTGAGATATGATGCAAAAGTTTTGACAATTGAAGAGATGAAGAATTTAGCCAAGCTAAAGATGGATGAGCTACATGGTATTCTTACGGCATATGAGATGTGGACCAAACAAAAGAAACCCTCAAAGAGAGAAGTTAATTTTAAGAAATCAAAGAAAGAGAAGGATAAGATTCAAGAATCAAGTGACAGTTTTAGTGATGATGAAGATGACAATAGAGCTCTATTCATTCACAAACTGAAAAAGGGCATAGGTAAATATCAAGAAAAATTACCTTTCAAATGTTTTAATTATGGAAAGATTGGACACTTTGTAGCTAAGTTCCTAGATAAGGGTAATGGTGATAATGAAGAAGAAAAGTCTACATACAAGAATAATTTCAAAGGAAAATTCAAGAAGGTATTCGAGAAGAAGAGTTTATATTCTACAGATCCTAACTCAGTCGAAGATAGTGGAGTCAGTGATTTAGAAGAAGAGATTTTATTCATAGCCATACATAAATATGCCTTCACAAATAAAAGTATAGATGATCAAGAAGAAGAACATGATGAAGCTGAAGTGAATCTTGAAGGAGAACTCATTTGTGCCTTAGAAGAGTTAAAATCTCTTAAAAAGAAGAATCGAATATTAAAGCTCCAGATCGAGAAAAATGAAAAGGAGTCAAAGGAAATAATTGAAGATCTATAAGCACACTTTGAATAAGCCAAGAAAAATGAAGAAGATCTAATGGCATAGTTCAAAATAGTAAGTAAAGAATGTGAAAGGTATGTTATTGAAATTGCTTCTTTAAAAGTAGATCTTGAGAAAACAAATAAAGCAATCAGTGATAGAGCTACCAATGATTCAAAATTTAAGAATATCACTAATATGTAGAATAAGATATTATAAAATCAAAGATAAATGTCAAATAAGATAGGTATTGGATTTGAAAAATATAAAGGGAAGGTTGTGCTAAAGCTCTTTAAAAAAAAGAAATAAAAAGGGAAGACGTTAAGAATATAGAGAACATCTTAAACAAAGAAGGCTAGAGGGAATAGAGTTACAAAAGGAAATCATGTCAGAGATATACAAATGGGTCCTATTTTTATGGTTATTATTTTTATTGTAATGGATATGGTCATAAGAAAATAGAATGTTGAAAAAGGGATACCAATTTTAGAAATAAGAAGAAGGAAAGTCTTGCAGAGTCAAGCAGAAGCCACAACTCTTTTTCTCCTCTATCAAACTTTAATGAAGAGGCCATAATATGTTACAAGTAAAAAAACTTCAAACACATAGCCTAGTACTATAGAAGTGTATTCGATTTAGTCAAGAAGGACCAGAGTTTTAAGGCTTCATTCATCAAGAAAAAAGTTCAGATAGGTTCATGGCAGAAGAAACAACCTAAAAACTCTATGTTGGTACAAATAGCTTTGCATGTAAGAAATGAAGAAAATCCATGGTTAATTGATAGTGGATGTTTGAGGTACATGATAGGAGACAAAATTAAGTTCATAAATTTTAATAAGATCAATGGTGGCACAGTGAAATTTGAAGATAATACTATTCCCAGAATTACCAAAAAAGGTACATTAAGTTTGGATAATGGTAGAACTAAAATTGAAAATGTTTTGTATGTAGAAGGTCTTAAGCATAATATTTTGAGTGTAAATAAAATGTGTGATTGGGAGTACACACTAAAGTTATATGTAAAATTTTATGAAATTAGGAGAAAAGATTTAGATGTGTTGATTGCAGATGCTCAGAGAATAGGCAATAATTTGTATATGTTATTAGACATCAAAGTTCAAAGATGTTGTTTGAGTTAGATTGAAGAAATTTGGACATGGAATAGGAGAATGGGACACATAAATTTTAAAAATATTATCAACATCAATAAGAAATAAGTAGTCAAATTTTTTCTAAAGATTACAAAGCCATCTGATATGCTTTGTGAACCTTGTCAGCATGGGAAGCAGGCTAGAAGTTGGTTCAAAACAAAAGAGTACTTGACCACTCAGATGTTAGATATTTTTCACACTGATCTACATGGATTTATGAGAACTCAAAGTACTCAAGGTGATAAATATTTCATGTTGCTTATTGATGATTTTTTATGTATGACTTGGGTAATGTTTTTAAAGAAAAAATCAAAAGCTTTCAAACATTTCAAAGCATTCAAAGTATTACTTGAGAATGAAACTGGTTTGAATATTAAGTGTCTAAGATCAGATCGAGGAGGAGAATTCATGTCAAATTAGTTTATTAAGTTTTTTGAAGACCATAGAATAAAGAGACATTATTCAGTAACCAGAACTCCACAACAAAATGGAGTAGTTGAGTAGAGAAACCAAACAATTCAAGAGATGGTGAGGATAATTTTAAATGAATCTAAGATACTAGATAAATATTGGAGAGAGATAGTTGCTACAGTAGTGCATATTCAGAATAGAGCATTATTGAGAGTCAATAATGACAAGACTCCTTATGAGCTATGGAGAGACAAACCAATAACACTTGATTATTTTAGAGTTTTTGACAGTAGATACTGCATAAAGAGAACCGATGGAAAACTTAAGAAGTTTGAATCCAAAGAAAATGAAGGTATATTTCTTGGTTATTATTTTTAAATTAAATCTTATAAATGTTATAATGAAATAACCAAGAAAATTGTTGAAAGTGCAAGTGTCAAGATAGAAGAAGACGGAACATAAAAAATCAGTGATCCAGTAGACATTCTTGAAATTATTGAAGAGAAAGATTTTGAAGAATCAGATGAAGATGAGAAGAAGGAGAAAAAGGACACCAAAGCTCCATCCAAATATGTTTAAATAAATCATAATGAAATTGACATCATCGGGAACATAAATGAAGGATTTCACACCAGAAGAATGATGGTAAGTGAGTCTGAGCAAGTTAATTTCTCTTTGTTATCCAAAATTGAGCCTAAAACTTTTTCAAAAGCTAAACATGATAAACATTGGGTTAAGGCTATGGATGAAGAATTAAATCATATAGAAAAGAATGATACTTGGGAATTAGTGCCTAAACCAAAATATCACAATGTGATAAGAACAAAATGGGTTTATAGAAATAAGTTGAATGAAAATGGAGAAGTGACCAAGAATAAAGCAAGATTAGTATGTAAAAGATATGCTCAAATTGAATGAATAGATTTTGAAGAAAATTTTACACCAGTGGCAAGGTTAGAGGCTATTAGAATGTTTTTTGCATATGCAGTGTTTAAAATTTTCAAAGTATTTTAGATGGATGTCAAATCTACCTTCCTAAATGGGAATATAGAAGAAGAAATCTACATTGAGCACCCTGAGGGATTTATTCTCTCAAATATTAGTATCCATGTATGTAGATTGAAGAAAACATTGTATGGATTGAAATATGCTCCCAAAGCTTGGTATGCAAGACTTGATAAGTACCTATAGGATCAAGGTTTCAAGAGAGGATTTGATGACAGTAATCTCTACATCAAAATAGAAGGTGAGCATCAATTTATTGTTGTGGTATATGTTGATGACATTATTTTTGGAGGAAACATTGAAAAGAATTTTCTAATAATATGTAAAAATAATTTGAGATGTCTATGCTTGGAGAATTGTCATTTTTCTTAGGATTTCAAATATTTTAGTTAGATAAAAGAATTTTCATATCTCAAAGTAAATATGCCAAGGAAATGTTGAAGAAATTTGGTTGAGGATTGTGTACCAGTTGGTACACTAATATGTATAGGAAATAAGGTGATCAAGGATGAAGATTCACCTATTATAGATTAATCTTTATATACATCTATGACTGGTAGTCTTTTATATTTGATAGCATCGAGGCTAGACATCATGCATATAGTAGGTATGGTTGCAAGATATAAGTCATCTTCAAAAGATAGTCATGTTTAGTTGGTGAAGAGAATATTTAGATATATCAAGGGGACATTGGATTATAGATTATGGTATATCACAAGTAGAGATTTCACTTTGGTTGCTTATACAGATTCAGATTGGGCAGGGTGCTTAGATGATAAAAAGAGTATAAGTGGAGGATATTTCTTCCTTGGTGATAGCTTAGTATCATGGCTAAGTAAGAAGTAGAATTCAATATCACTTTCCACAACTGAAGCAAAATATATGACAATGGTATTATTTTGTACTCAAGTGCTTTAGATGAAGCATTTTGTATCAAGGTAAAATGTGAAGGATCTATTTCTATTTTTTTTGACAACACAAGTACTATTATATTTTGAAAAATCTAGTGATACATTCAAGAACAAAACATATTCCCATTAGATATCACTTCTTGAGAGAGCAAGTTGCAGATCAATAGGTTAAGATGAAATATATTAGTACTACAAAGTAGATTGCAAATATTTTCATAAAGGCACTACCAAAAGACACATTTGAGTATCTATGGGAGAAGTTAGGAGTAATTTCTTTTACTTTCTGCCATTAAGGTTCAACATCAATTGAGGTGGAGCTAAGTGTTAGCTCTAGGTAGGCCCTTTGCCATTGATGTCAAAGGGGGAGAAGAAAAAAATAGGTATACGTATAGGTATAGGTGCAAAAATAGGTACAAGTTGCTACAATAAGGGGGAGTTATTGTATGTTTTTCAAATGGTAGTATGTGCAAGTTTTAGGATGTGGGAGTTTTAGTTTGAGGTTGCCATCAATGACAAAGGGGGAGATTATTGGAAATATTGTCATTGATGTCAAAGGTCTAGCATTATTGGTGATAAAGGCCCCATTACATTTAATAGTGTATTTAATATTCATATTTTGGCTAATGTGTGTTAATATTTATTTAATATTAATGGATATATTTTTGGTTGCATATAAGTCAAAAGAGGGCCCGGCCCATGGAGAAGTCAAAGAGTCATGGGGTAAAAGATAAAAGAGGAATGGGATGCATTTCAAGAGTCACCATGTGAAGACAAAAGAGGGTATGGCACATTTTTCCATGAAGGGACACTTTGAAGAATATGAAAAGTCACCAAGATAAAGACAAAAGAGGAAATGATGCTTTTGCTTATGAAGGGTCACCATATGACTTTTCAAATGCAAGGATATGAAGGGTCATGCAAGTTTGGTACCATTTTACATGAGGATTTAAGGGTCACAAAGGGTTAATGCCAAAGGTCATTTGGAAAGCTCTAAATAAAGGCTTGTGGAGCCATCAGTAATATGTAAGAGAGTGCATGGTTTTGTTTTTGAAGAGAGAAAAGTAGGAGATATTTTAGAGTTCTATCATTTGTTGAGTAAGTAACACTGAGAGATTGTTGTTTTTTATACACAAGATGGGTTGGTGCTCATAAAGTTTTTCAAGGGTTGGTGCTCCTGTGGGTTGGTGCTCACAAATAGTTGTTGTGTTGGTGCTCGACAAAGGGGTTGGTGATCTTGCAAGTTGGTGCTCATTCATATACTTGAGATTGTTCTCTATGGTTTTTTCCACTTTGGCTTTCCATATAAAAATTTGGTCTCTCTCTCTCTCTCTCTCATGTGGTGCATATTATCGTTTTAATTTTATTACATATCTTGAATGTGTGGTTAAGTGGTTAAAGAAAAGGAATTTGATTAAGAAATAAGATATATAATATACTGATTCACCCCCCCCCCCCCCCGCCCCTCTTAGTATATTTCATGCTTAAAAAGTGTTTATGCAACTCGAACTATCCTATGCATCCAAATATTGTTATTTATTACATAGGGTTGAGCGAAAGACTGAACATGATTACTTCATCAGATTATTTTTTCATGACTCTATAATTGAATATATTCAGGGAAAAAAGCCTAATAATAGGGCATTTTTGAAATGTGGAAATAAACAAAAAATATACTAACTATTTAAAAAAATGCCTTAGATAATTAGAATGTATCAAAAATGGATTTTTTTTATCGAATAACTAAAACATATACACAAGTAATAAATATGTATATCACTATATACATAATTCTAAAATATCTCAAAGATTTTAAGAACATATACACTTACAAGCTACTGACAAGAATAGGGAAACATATAACTATTTTAAAGGTAACATAAGAAATAAGAGAACACATTAACATATGTTATTATATACACAAGTATGGGAACCAAAAACTTGATGATTGTTATTGACGGAAATTTTAAAAATATGGATTGACCAATCTTGCTTCAAATTTGACCTGCAAATATTAAACAATCACACTTAAAGTGCCAAAAATGTTAGCTCAAGAGGAGTTTCTAGTCCCACCATGGTCGCCAATGTGAGATAGAAATTTTGAGCACAATGGATTTGAGATTATGTGATTAATATAAATCTAATCAAAATATCAATCCACTATTAAAATTTGGAACCAAATAGGAGTAAAATGGAAAGGCAATTAAAACATCCGTAGATGGATTTCATCCTAAAAGTTAAATGCTCCAAATCATGATCAAACGGATGCAAAATGAAAGGATTAGACTGATTGCCTTGACTTAATTTTTTGCATGGTGATGCTTGATTGTGTATGTTTGATTATGGATTGATTTGGCATGAAGATAACATGAGAATTCAAGTTAAATTTCATGGAGAGATGGGTTGTTTAAATATAAGGAGGGAGAAATCAATGGTTGAGATTCAAATTTGGATGAAGGAGATCAATGGATGAGGATTATCTAAAGAATTTAAAATTATTTGAAAGCCTCTAAATTTAAGGGCTTCTAGAGAGGAGGAGTGAGAATAGAGAGGTTTCTAGAATCCTCCAATTCTAGAATCCTCTTAGGGATTAATTAGGCTTAAGAATGGATTAGATAGGGATTAGGTGGATGATTAGGGACTAAGGGTGTAAGAGAGGCTAGGAGTAGGCTAGTGTAGGTGGGTCATGGGAATTAAAAATTCCCAAATAATAGATAAGTATGATGAAGATGGGATCATATGGATTTTCAATAAATTAATGAATGAGTGGGATATAATAAGGTTAGTATAATGAATAGATATTGAAGGGGGATGTTAGATAATTGATTAGGAAGGGGGGATAAATTAACGAGATAAATTAAAATAAATGAGATGAGTGGAATTAGTGTTTACTAATAGGAATATTAGTGATAATAATGTAGATGGGTGAATTTAGATGCATACATCAATATTACATAATCCTATATAAACAAAGAAATAATATACTTTAAAGGTTTTGAATATTCCAAAATAATTATTCAGACATAGTGCAGTAGCTAGCCAATAAAAGAGTAGAAAAAATAAATCATCCCTATTGATGGGTTGATGGTTTATAAATATTTCCTTGGAGAATTTAGTTGAGGACCTCATGAAAATGTAGAAAACACAATCCTTTATACTTCAAAAATTTTCCAAATAGGATTAGCTAGATCTCATTGATGGCTTGGAAAATAAATTAAATGTACTTGTATGCATCAAAATTTTATTGCTCCTTCATAGTCACTAATTTCATATAATTTTTCCATAGTATAATCATCTTATTCCTCTTCTTATGTTTCTCTCATCACCCCCATCCCATGTCCTAATTAATTCTTCTAATCACATCCAATTTTTCACTAATCCCACTTATCCATTATTTTGTGAATTTAAAATTCACTCATACCTACCCTCACCTACCCCCACTTTATCCTAAAAATAATTATCCTAATTACCATTTGATCCTCATATAATCATTATTAACTAGTCTCAATCATCATCTAGATTATTCTACTCTCTAAAAGCCTCTACCATCCTCTACACTCTTTGGATAATTCTTCTTTAGAGTCTTCTAAGGAATTTTTAATTCCTTACAAATACCTACACTATATATATATATATATATATATATATATATATATATATATATATATATATATATATATATATATATATATATATATATATATATATATATATATATATATATATATATATATATATTCAAACCATGAACTTCAAAGCCAAATATTAATTTATCATCTTATCAAACAAATCATCCAATCCATGCCAACATGTTGTCCAAGTCCTGAGTCACAAGATAATCTAACATTTAAGATATTGAGTGAAATCATTTTGTTAATTTGGGTAACATCATTTTAATTTTGAGGTAAATTGATTGCAAGATATATGTGTAAATATTTTATTTCAATTTTTATTTTTATTATCTTTGCCTACCTTGCCCAATCATGAATATTTAGTTATAATTTGGATTGATTTTTAGTAATTTGGCATGCTAGAATTATCAGTTTGTATTTGAATATTTATTTCAAATTTTACCTAATACATAAATGGAAACCATAGTTGGAACCCTCATTTTAATTAACCCTTTTGAGATTATGGTGTGTAAGATTGATCTTGTAAGACAAGGTTGAGGAAGAATTTAAGACTGGATTTTTTAAAATCGCATAATTTTCACTTCTAGGTTGAAACCATGACTTCATCTCAAACTAGCCAGCTTGATTGTTATGGTTTGATTGATTTTTAATGATATCATGATTTTCAACCCACATTATTGGTTTTCTCATTCACAATTTCATTAACCTATTCTGCACCTTTGTTTTTATCTATATTTTATCATGAACAAACTCATGGTTGCATAACCATGATATTTATCAGTACAAATGTGATTTTGTTAATATTTTCTATGAACTTATTTTCATTTATATTTTATTTCTATAGGAATGAATTCATGGATTCAAAAGTGTAGTATCATCTTTGATAAACATGACATTAATCATACAAAACATCATTTTGATATTTCTGCCTTTTCTACTCTGTTGTGAAATATTTAAGTTCACTATATTATTTTTGGATAATATCTAATCTGACAATCACTATAAAATATTTAATAGTTGATCATAAATCATTTTTTATCTTTTTAATAGTGTACATATAATAATCAAATAGTCCAAATAGTCATTCTACCTTTTGTTTAGATTGTTTGATCAAAAAATAATAAGTCTAAAAATTTATATTTTGGTTACATTCTATTAGACAGTTACAAAACTAATTGTTATATCATTATATTGTCTATATCACTTTAACAAAATTGTGTTTGGTGACCCATGATTTTGATATTCATATCCACAATTTTTAGTTCTATTATGTGGCTTTGTTATGTTTGTTATTTTTGTGCATAGGTGAAATTTCATGTTTTGTGACTGTGACATTGTTAATCATGAATGAGAAATTATAAAAGTAATGTGTAGCATCATGAAGGTATATATTTTTAGTTTTAAAGTTTTATGTCTTATTTACATTATCACATTTTTAATTTTGTGATATTATTTATTTAGTCACAACATTGCCTCTTAGTCTGCGAGTTCAAATTTTATCTAACCTTGTCTTTTAGAAAATTTACATGTAAGCAACTATGAGACTAGATTGTGTAAGTGCGACATCATCTTTATGACTCTAAATCCCCTCTAATAAAAATAGGATTAGTCAAATTACATAATCAAACTCCTTCCCACCCACCATTAATAGTATCACAAATGAAGTAGTTATTATCTCCATCTAAACCCTTCATCTATAACAATACCACCCTCCCCAATCTTGGTAAGGTCCTAATAAATTTTATCAATTCCATGCCAAGATTGGTAATCATGAGAGGTATTGTGGTCTTATCAAATTTTTGGTTTATTTCATGTTATTTGATACATTTGATCATGATGCTATGATCAAATTATGCCATCTTGATTATCTCAAAGCTTCCCAAAAGAAATAATTTACCAAACCCATACCATTAAAATCTCATAAATCCTCTTCTAATCCTAATACACAACATCCAATGATAATATTTGTGGAATCGATGATGTATATGATCAATATTACACTAAATCTCAACATGTGAATGTGGCTAAAATTAATTATCATCGTAAACTTGCTCACAAGGATCTTGTCACTAAACTTAAGAAATCCTCTACTGATGAACAAATGCTTCGAGATATTAAACTACTTCACCAACATATTCAAAAGAAAATACTAGTGATGATCCTCTTACATAACCAAAACATCAAATTAGTTCTTTTATCCCTATAAAAAATGTCATTTCCCATAAACCTCATACTAGTTATTCATCCTCTAAATCTCATTAGAATTTACTAGAAGGACTTAACTCAATACCTTGAAAAATTCCCTTATGGAATTAGTATAAACTTCTCCTTATCACTATAAATTACATATGTAACAATTAAAAAATAGTGAAGAACCACAATCTCATGATTAAGAATTCCCTTCTAATGGTCCTCCACTTACAAAAGTTCATGCAATCGAAATAATTTATTCATCCATATAATTTCTTGAAGAAGATATGATTAATGATGAAAATATTTTTCAAGAAGATGATCCACCTCTCTTTATCCAAATTGTAATCAACAATACCCTCAATCAAAAAGTCTTAATAGATGAAGGATCTGGAATTAATTTCACTTCTCTTTGGTTAATTCAAAAAATTAGATACACTAAATAAAATATCAAACAAACTCATCTCACGTGTAAAAGATTTGATAAAACCAATTAAAACCCACTTGGTTGTATTTTTATCCCTCTTACCATTAGAACCAAGACAATTCTCGCCAAGATTATGGTTCTTGATCTTCCTTTATCTTGCAACATGCTCCTAGTTTGCCCATGGATCCATCATATGCATGGTATTGCCTCTTTGGGTAGCCATTGTATAAAATTAATACATGATGGGAAATTATACAAACATAAACTTTATCCCAATAATTAGAGCATCCAATTACCAAATCCTAAATGTCAATATAGTATTCCTACTATTTCTCACATCAACAATCTACCTCTTCCTAAATTGGTTAACATGCATTTTGATTTACATGTCACTCTTGCATATTTAGATGATGATGAACTAAATTAATTACCAAATACTTTTAATACCATTAAATTACCTCCCTATATATTACAATGGATCCCACCCTTCTCTACTCCCACATGATTTCATTATTCCATTAATCAATTATATTACTAATAGTCCTCCCCTATGCAATGCATATGAATCCTCTTACATAGAGGATGATTTCACTTGTAACGAATATGGGATAGCTAAACTATGTCAAGATCCTTTAGCTATGTCTCTCACAAATTCATAAACATATGTGTCTCTACTAATGATTGTCCTATGAAAATTGATGCATGCACTATATCTCACACCCACGATGATAATTATATTATGGCCCAAGCTCAATCACAAGATTTATATGTACAACATTATCAAAATACATTAGCTAAAATACACATCTTCAACCATGATGTTCATGTCATTCATATATCATTTGATACTAAATTAGAACCTAAAGGTTATGTTTCCTCCTATTAACCCACCTTTGTTATACACTTCATGGGTAATCTAAGAAGTCCATACTATTACATCATTTTAGCGTCTAAATCAACTCAATTAACTATAGCCTACTTCACCAACCATATATATCATTAAAAATATTTACATACTTCCTCCTCCTTATGACTGTATTGATCACTTTAATGATATTCAATTACCATATTCTGATTCTACCCAACATAATTCAACTAACAAAATTCTTCTAAACTCATCACCTATAATCACATCTATTAAACAAACAAATATAATAAATACTAACCTTGTCAATTTTTATCAACCTGATATCATAAAAATAAAATCTTTACCCTCTACTCTACCTCCTAAGATTACTTTAGATGCTAAAGCTATCTCTGTGTGATAAATACATTCTCAATATGATAACAAAGCTAATAAAACCATTGTTCTAGAATTAGATTTCAAATATAATGGAACTCTACCCATGCTTCCTTAATGATGAAGATATATTAGAACTCATCCATGCTAGAGAGCCTCAACTTCCATGCCAACATCACAAGCTTGACCATTTTCAGTAAAAGGTTCCTTTCTTTAACACTTTTTGTTGCTAGTGTGGATCCTAAAACATGTCATATTTCTTCACTTCCTCTTGCTCCATATCATTTCTAATAAGGAAATGTTATCCTTATTGAATAAACTACAAAAATCGAGTATGGTACACCTACATGTCCTTTACCTATTATTGTCTCTAAAGAACTCATCCCTAAAGATCACAATAATTTTAGTCTCTTATTTGATAAATATCATGAAGCTTTCACTTGGTAATATGAATACATGTTTGAAACTTAAACTAACATTTTTTTTCCATAATATCATTACCTATCTTGAAGCCAAACCCATGTGTCAAAAGTAACGACAATTACCTCTAGATATTTCCACTCTATGTCATAAAGAAATCATCAAACTTTTGGATGCTAAGTTTATTAAACATTGTCCCTATTCATAACAATGTCACCATGGTCATTCAAATATACATAGACTTTTACAATCTATTATTAACATGTCAGAAATATAATTTTCCCTCTCCATCAATTGATGCCATTATTGATTCCACCACTAGTTATGAAATGGTATCTATCATAGATGGTTTATTGGGATATAGTCAAATTCACATAGCTCCTGAAGATCAACATAAAATGACATATACGATTTAATGGGGCATATATTGCTAAGTTAAAATTCCTTTTGGTCTCAAAGATGTTAGAACTACCTATCAATGTATAATGACCTATATTTTCCATGATCTCATCAATAAAATCATCAAAACATATATGGATGATATTATTTCCAAATATAAACACCATGAAAATCATCTTCATGACTTAGCTATCATATTTGATCGGCTCATCAAATACAAAGTTAGACCTAATCCTTTCAAATGCATTTTTGATGTTATTTTCAATAAACTTTTACAATTTCTAGTCTCTTGTAGAGGCATTGATGTTGACAGCTAAAATCAAAGCTATTATCAACTTGCCTATTCATCCCTCCATTTAAGAAATATGCACATGCCTTTGGAAACTTGGGGCTATAATCCAATTTCTTCTTGGGATGGCTTACCATACCTACTTCATTAAATACATTCTTAAGAAAGGTAATGCTTTAGAATGGACATATTCATGTCAAAAATCATTTGATAGCATGAAAGAATCCTTGCTTCATCCTCTTACTCTTTGAATACCTTCATATGATCATCTACTCATCTTGTATACCTCATTTACCCCCATATCATTTGGGTCAATGCTTTCTCAATAAGATGAAACTAGCAAAGACTATGCCATATATTATATCAGTTGAGCTCTAATAGGCTATGAAGAATGTCATACAAAATTAGAACATGATTGTCTAGATATCTATTTCATAGATGAAAAGCTCTGTTATTATATGCTCTATCAAACTACATATGTTATTTTTCATTCTGATCCACTTCGTCATTTATTCCCAAAATTTTTCCTAACTAGAGATATAATTTATAAATGGATGGTCATGTTAATGAAATTTGATATATGAATTGTTACACAAAAGTCTTTCAAAAGACACGTAGTCACATATTAACTTGTAGTTTCCCCTCTCCCAACTACTAATCATCTTCAAGATACTCTTCTTGATGAAGAGATTATTTATATTGAATGTTTTAATCAAGCAAACTCACTAAAATATTATTTTCATAGCTTCACTGTTGATCATAAAGAAAATAATCTTGAAGAACTTGACCCTTCTATTTTTAAATCTAAATCTAAATCAATCATTGAAGAATTACTAGAAATTGCAATCGATTTGCATGAATAAACTTGGATACTTCACTTTGATGAGACAAAATTCCTTCAAAAAACTGGGGTAGGTTGCGTGTTAGTTGACCCCCATGGTAAAATTAAGCCTCTAGTGTTTCAATTAACCTTTAATGTCACCAATAACATGGTTGAATATGAAACCCTTATATTAGGCATGCAGGACTTGATTGATTTAGATGTACCATATTTACATGGTTTAGGTGATTCATAACTCATATTTCATCAAGTTAGTGGTGACTATCAATTCAAAAGTGAAAACCTTATCATATATCATCAACTCACCACTATGATAGCTAAATAATTCACTTAATTTACCATCTAACCAATCCCATGAGATAAAAATTCCATAGTTGATTCTCTCACTTCATCAACATCTCCATTTCATCCTCAGCAAGATCTTCATGATTCCCAATTCCTCATCCAAATGAATAAGTCATCTTCTTATTTAAAAAATAAGAAAAATTCTCTAGTATTTCACATATAATCTATCACCACTTGACATAGATTATGGTACAAAAATATCATCAAATTAATTGAGCATCTTACTTACCTTCTAAAGATAGATTCTCGTGAAAATTCCTAAATTCAAAAACAAGCATGCAAATATGAAATTTGATATGACAACCTTTATTATCATAACACTAAAGGTACCTTACTCTATTATGTAACTCTAAAAAAAGTTCATGCTCTCATTGGACAAGTACATGGGGGCATCTATGATGGTCATTGTAACAGCCATACCATAACTTGGAAATGCCTATGCACGGGATACTTTTGGCCTACTCTTGAAAAATATGCTATTAATTTTGATGAAAAGTTAAATCTTTTTCAACTTCATGATGATCTCATTCACTTTCCTCCAACTGAAATATAAAACTTGGAGTTACCTTGGCCATTTTCTATGTGGGGATTATATCTCATTTACAAATTACTTAGATCACAAGATGGTCATGTCTTCATTATTATTTCCACTGAATATTTTACTAAGTGGGTGGAAGTTATGCCTCTTATTAACATTATAGGCATCATTATCTCAAATTTCATTCTTAATCAAATCATATGTCATTTTAGAATTCCTCATACCATCATTTCTGATAATGGTGGGAATTTCAAAAACAAAGATATGAAATAACTATATGTAAAATTCAAAATTATCCATAAATTTTATACACATCACCCTCAATGCAATGGTAAAGTTGAAGAAAATAATAAAATACTTAATAAAATCTTTAAAAATACTATTAGGTAATCTCGTACTAATTGGATCCTTAAGCTATATCTTGCAATCTATGATTATTCTACTAGTATTTAAACTGCCACTGGTGCCACTCTTTTTTCATTAGTACATTAATCCAAATCTATCTTACCTTTAGAATTTGAGTTACCATCATTGCACATCTCTCTTCATAACAACATCCCTGATGAAGAGCTGCACAAGGCTTATCTTCATGCCTTATACTTCCTTGATAAATTATGTATGGGTACATTACTACACAATTGCCAATACAAAGCCCGCATCACTAAATAACATAACAAAAATTCAAAGTTCATACATTCAATATTTGTGATTTAATACTCAAATTAGACCACACCCATGATTAAGATGGAAAATACAGTAAAAAATGGTGGGGTCCTTACCTATCAAAGACATTCTTGAACCTAGTACTATCGGTTGTAAATTAATGAAGTACATATCTTTAAAGAACTAACCAATGTTCAGTTTCTAAAGAAATATTTTGCTTAATTTATATGTCATTTTTATATCATATGATACTTAGAATTTTTTTATTTATTCTTCTTAAAGTATCATATTATGGTGATAGCACTTTTTGAAGGTATTACTTAGAGTTTCTATTATGCAATAAAACATCCATATACCTCTACGTCTTCTTTCATTTATTCTAAACCATATTTTTTTACCTTTTTCTTTTTGTTGTCTATTTTAACACCACTTGGATTTTTAGTTTTTAAGTTGCATTGTAAGACCACAGATAGGATTCGATCATTCCTCAAAAATATTTGTTTCTTTTTCTCAAAGTCTTTATTTCATTTCTATAACTTTTTTTTCCTTAAACATGCCCTTTGTATTTTTTATTTATAAGTTGCATTATAAGACCTTTGATAAGCCCAAGCTTTCCTTACAAACACATTTTATCATTTCCAAATAAATAATTTTCATCCTCACCTTACCTAATATTATTTCATAAAACATAAGGCAATGTTTGAGATTCACATCTTCTTATACTTAGATTCAGTTATATTCTCTTATGGTAAAATTTTAAGTAGCTTACTCTCATGTCTTTCTTTTCAAATGCCATTTTGCATGATGATTATTCATGCTTACCTATCATTGTACATCTCATTAAAACCATTTTTATTTGTTTGGGGAAACTCAATCATTCTATGATAATTTCCATCCTCTTCCCCAAATCTACATCACTTTGGGTATACCAAGGTTGGTTTTTCAATCACACTCTTTCTAACATGCAACTCTACGAGTTTTGGATACTATGGTCTATAGATTCTCTTCTTAACTACTAAGTGTAAGTTCTCTTGTGATAGTCATTTTTAAAAAACACATTTTTAGTTTTCCAAATTCATATAGAGGATGAATAATAAAAAAATACATAAAAATTAAAATTCATATTATTCAAACAAAAGGCAATAATGAAAATGCAAAAACAAGTATTCAAATTTTAAAATCACACCCAAAAACATGATTCTTTAGGCACATCTCTCATCTTAGTTGAAGCTCAAGCTCCAAATTTAACCTCATGATAGATCCAATGTCCATTGGGATATGATAGGCCAGTAAAATGGGGTAAGAGTTTTAATTCTCTCAAAAACAAAATATTCAATGCCACCTACTTTCTCACACAAGTACCCAATGTTCGTAGTAAATTGATGGCTCTATAAAGGGTCCTACAGAATGGGGAACATGTGGGGAGGTAGGTCCATTCTAATTTTCATGCATACTAAGCCTTCATGGGATGACTTATACGTCACTATTTTTCTCAAACCTACGTTGTTAGTTTGACTTTTCTAATACTATTGGTATTATAAGTCTCTAAGTATTGACAACATGATTTGAGTGTCTTGACTATGGTAAAGATCATATTTTCACCTTGGTTCCACCTTTTGTACCCCACCACCCATTTCAATTTCCCCTTTACATGTAAGTTTTTTTTCAAAATATTTTTTCCACTTCTATATCTCCTATTCTTCATTACTATCAAACATTTTCTGGATTCAACTATTTCAATTCATCCATCACTAGAATATAAGTTGCATCTTTAAGTTATTATGAAATGCTCTCTTGTTTATTTCCATATCTTTATAAATAATTACCTTAGATTTTTCCAATTTAAATTTTATGTCCACCTTTTTGCAGGCCATTTGGTTTTATTTCTCCCATTTTATTTTTTATTTTTTCATCTTTGTTTATGGATTATTACTTCTCTTACATTGATGTTGGTTCAATTTTTTTACATTTAATGTGTCCTTGGTTTGATATAGATCATTACTTTTCTTATTTACGATGCATTTGTAGGGTCTATCAGTCATTTATTAGCCTTGTATTTTTAGCTAGCTAATTTACTCTCATTTTATCGATTTTACTTCGTCTTTTGGTCCTAACTTAGTTTATATGCACCCAAATTACCAATTTTCTAAGTGATTTATTTAGTTATGAAAGTTTTTCATTTTAATTTTTCTATGATTTCTTGTTTTTTTATCTATCCTTGTATCCTTAGGGTTTGTCCAAAGAATTTAAATGTATCCTGCATGATCAAGACTATAAACATGGCAAACAACCATTCAACATCAAGGTAAGTGGAGGTGTGTATTTATAGATTATTTACTTTCATTTTTATTTTTTTTGTAATTTTTTAGCTTAGCTATTTTGCATTGGTATGTTATTTATTGAAGCACCATTCCATGTTACACCTTCATAACACATAATGAGTTTTGAGTGGGGCATATGTATATAGACAATATATTTTAAACTTTATTATTTACTCATGATTTCTCTCTTGAAATAACCTATCGAGCTTCAATCTATCTAAGTGCATGCCTTAAAGGGTGCATCAAGAAAGGGGTAGACAGAACTTTAGGGCTTCACAATATTATTGGTGCCTATATGATATAAAAAATAAATGAAAATAAGGGTAAGGCAAAAATCACCAATTAACATGTGAATAATTTGTATACTATTCATCCCTCTTGGTTTCAATCTTTAAGTCAAACTTATAAAGGGCAAATGAAAATCCACCATGTGAAAAATATGGATTCCTCCCATAAGTCTCCACAACATATCTTATAGATATTAATAAAGAAAGATGTTCTACATATAAACATTTCTATTTTATCTAAGCATAAGATGATATCTTTACCTCTTAGTCGACATTGGTCACAAAATAGACTTGTGCCAAAATAAGGATCATAATATTGCACTTATCATCAGATCACTAGCTATGATATTGACCATTGTGGTGCTTTAAAAAATAAAATTAAAAACAACAAACACAATGGTCGTATAAAAATTATACCTAAAAAAGTAAATTGTGTTGGGTGAATATTTTGTCAATCAGCTAACTGATGAGCAAAATAGGTCTCTTCAACCACAGCATAGGGGAATTAGTTGGCCAAATGTGTAGGTTTACTACATCAAAAGGGGACAAATCTCTCCTCTCATCAAGGGAAGGTTCCCTATAAATATGCATGAGCTATATACCATATATATATGTGGAAAATAACACTTAGGGGTAGGATAAACCATCCATCTCTCTTTTTTCAGAGATGATGTTTAACAAATCAAAGGAGAAATTCTGATGAAATGATAGAAGACACACCTCTTCTTTCAGAAGTGTTATTTATCAAACAAAAGGAACCTTTCAGGTGATGACAAGTAACTGTAATAGAGCACAATAACACAGCAAGATGAAATGTAGCACAAAGTCTCCACCTCAACTACCAAAGAGTGAAATATGAAGGACAATGAGGGCACAAAGTCATCCCAAGGTCCTTTACACAGGAATAAAAAGAAAACACACTAAAGGCAATTATGGGGGCACAAAGTCTCTCCACAGATGGCTTCAAGACACCTTTCTGATTATTTTCACTAATTCTGCTTATTCAATTAAATGGACAAAAAACATATTAAGGAAATAGACATAAGAACAATTTCCCCAACAACCAAGCTATTCTAGCATAAAGTCTAAAAAGTCACTTGTTTTCTTATTCAAATAATGAAATATGATCAACAATCTGAGCTCAAAGTCTCAGTAATGCCTTTCAATTTGGGTAGAGTTTTTGTTTTTGATAACAGAGAGAGATCCCTTAAAACAATAAGAGAGAGTACAATATATAGTGCTCCAAGAAAGACTTGGGCATTTTGTTTCACAAGATGTGTTACAATGCATTCAATGCCTTTAATACATTTTAAATTTCATCCATGGGCTATGCTAGAATCGAGCATCAGTCTTTAATATGGGCCGCTTGATGTGTTTCCTAATGTGCACGTAACTGTTTGCTTTACTCGATGTAGAAAAATAGGCCATGCCATTGAATGTTCATTCTCTTCCAATGTCCACCTGGTGGGCTGCTTTACCTTCTAGAAACATATCTTATGTGTGGATATTTTTGATCTTTTTCCATCATTCCCCCTTTCTTTGTTGTATTTCATCCTTATTTGTGTGATCTGAGTTCTCAAGCTATCTATTTTAGTCTTGTTGGCTCCTTACACTCTTCCATCAATGATTTTTCCCTTTGGCATTTTGGCCTTTTGCATTTGGGTCTATGTTCTAGCTTTCAAAGATCAACATCTATTTCATTTCTATGAATTTGACGTCTTTAGGCCCATCATTGTTAGGAAACCAATGGCTAGTTTGTTACCCTAAATTTTATGGCTATGGGGACATCACCAGACGTCTAGATCTTAATGGCTAATTCACGACATTCAACTTTGACATCTGTGGGCCCATCATATTCCTTGGCAATTCCTTCAGCTTTCTTGTTTTGTCCTTTCTAAAGGGGAAGAATCCCTTCAAGGTCTTGAGAAAAGGTCTGCTTTGGGTTGAGGAGAGTCCCCCACAAGGGTATCTGCCCTTTGAAGTCTTTTGGATGGCCTTCAGGCTTTTATTCCTTCAACAGGATTTTATTCCATCGGTGGACTTTTGCTTTGGGCTTTTCCTTTAGACAAAAGTCTGAAGGAATTCCTTCAGACATTTTGTCTAAAGGAAATGTTCCTTCCCTTTGTCTTTTCTTCCCACTTGCTTCTGCTTTCCGTTGGGCTTTCTTCCCAGGTGAATTCCTTCAGACATTTTGTCTGAAGGACTTGTGCCTTATTTTCTTTTCCACATTATTTTAACAAAAGAGAATTGTGCCCTCTACGAGGACTATTTAAGCCCAAAAATATCCTTCAGACTTTTGCAACGATCCATCTACTCCTCACTTACCCTCTGTAAGGGATGTTTATCCTTAGTTCAATTTTTTGAAGGAATTCTCTTTGTCCACTTTTGCTCTCTACCCTCTGCAAGGGCACTCGGCTTAGTTCATTACCCTTTTGGATTTTTACAATGGTCCACTTTGGCTCTTAAGTGCCCTCCACAAGGGCACTTATCCTTCGAGCTCTTGGAAGACCCCTTTGAACTTCCCGATTGAAAAAATGGTGAAGTGTTGAACCTATTTCTTTCTTGTAGAGTCTATAGAAACCAACCTATAGAGTCTGTAGAAATGAGTCCATAGAAATCTTTTGTGAAGTTCATAGATTCAAGCCTGCGGAGTCTGTAGATTTTAGCCTGCAGAGTCAATAGATTCAAGATCATAGAACTGGGGGAGTCTGTAGAAATGAATCTATAGATTTCTTCCTATGAAATCTGTAGAAATGAGTCCATAGAAATATTTCCTATGAAGTCTATAGAAATGAGTCCTTAGAACTTAGCCTGTAGATTCCATAGATTCAAGCCTGCAGATTTTGTAGATTCAAGCTTGCAAAGTCTGTAGATTCAAGCCTGTAGAGTCTGTAGATCTTGAAAAAGTTTGAAAAATGGAGAATTTGAATGCCTAGAATAATTTTTGAGAAGGGGAGAGAGAATTATTGTTCTATTAGACCAAAATAGTTCAAATGTTGTCCCAAAAATGAGTGATATTTTTGGGGGACAATAGTTGGCTCCAGTTGGGGAACTTCCTTCAGTTGAAAACTTGGAATAACTAAGGGGAGTAGAAACCAGAATCTCCAGTGCCTTAAATTATGCCATTGGGCTATGGAGTCATGCTACCCAAAAAGAAAGGTGACAAAAACAAAAATGAAAGCACAAAAATAGAACTAAAGATTATACAAATATACATATGTACAAGCTGATCTTATCTTATACTTCACAGATTGAAGTGCTTCAGATGTTTCCGATTGTAAGGCAAAGAGAAGAGGGTGTCATATTAATATTTCAATAGGAAACTATTTTTACCATTGAGCTGATGGATAATAAACAAGCCTCTCCAAAGGGAGTCAAACTTTCCATGCATCTCCTTTGGTTCTCTTCTGTTGTCCCACAGTAGAACTTGATCTCTAACCTAGAAATCATAATTTTTTGCCTTCTGGTCAAAGAGCTTCTTCACTAGATTTTGATGGGCAGTAATTCGATTTACCACCATAGTTCTCTACTCATCCAACTTAGTCAAGCACATGATCCTCTTATCAATAGAGCTTTCATATGTCTGACCTTCAATTACCTTAGCCAATTTTAATGCTGGAAATTCCAAGGTGATTGGTATCTCAGCATTGATACCATAAATAAGTTGGAAATGATACATACCAATTGCCCTTTTTGGTGTAATTCTATCTACCCACAAAGCATCAAATAATGCTTTATGCCATGTTCTTTGGTTGTCATCCACCATCTTCTTGATGATAGTCATCAGGTTCTTGTTACTTGATTTAGCTTGTCCATTCCCTTGTGGAAAGTAATCAGAAGAGTGATCTCATAGTAAAAACAAAACTAATTAATCTCTTGGGAAGTGAAATAAGCTACGTTGTCTATGAAAATTTTAGTTGGGACTCCAAACTTGGAAATGATATTCTCCTTGAGGAAATTGCACACTACTTCTGAAGTAACATGCTTAGTTGGGATAGCTTTTACCCACTTGGTGAAGTAGTCAATTGTTGTAAGGACATAATCATATCCAGTACTTGAAGATGGGTTTACAGCTCCAATAAAATCAATTCCCCATTGCTGGAATGGTTCCTCTATGACCACTGGCTTGAGAGATAGAGTAGCTAACTTGGGTCTCCCAACAAATTACTAGCATAGTTCACATTTCCTCACCCACTTATATGCATCTTGGAAAAGAGTTGGCCAATAATACCTGGCTCGTATAATTTTATGGATAGTCATGGGAGCAAAAAAATGTCCTCCAGAGGCTAAATTGTGGAAGGATTTAAAAAGTTGGCTTTGTTGCTCCTTGTCCACACAGTGAAGGAACACTCCATCAAGGCTCCTCTTGTACAAGCTGTTGTCCCAAAGGACAAAATTGGTAGCTTTCAACTTGATAGTACTCTTTTCTTTGTAAGATAGGTGAGCAAGACACTCACCATAAGTAAGGAAATGAGCAATACCTGAATACCACTCATTCGTGGTGGAGACAAAGAAGACTATCAGTGTGTCTTCTACCTCTGCTTCTTCATGCTCTATTTCTTTTGGTTTGTTATCAACAATTAATTGGCATAGGCCTTTTCTCCGTACCAGCTTTGTTGGCTTGATGACTAGATCAAACTCTTAGATCTTTGCAATTTAATTGCCTCTTTTCATCCCAAACTCTTGCTGAGTTAGTATGGATTTGACTGTGGTATCAGGAACCAAGTCAGTAGTGTGAGAATTCAAGATGTAAAAGCAAAAATGTTTGACTGCCTTCACTATTGCATAAGCATGCTTCTCCATACTCGAGTACTTTAGCTCATAAGATTTGAGAGAGTAGCTCATGAAAGAAATGGGAGATTCCATACCTTCTTTATTCTGTTGAACCAGAATTGTTGAAAGCATGTTTTCAAAAGCATAACTGTATATGATGAACTCTTTGTTGTAGTCTGGACAAACTAGAATTGGGGCATGGGCAATGGCAGTCTTGATATCCTCAAATGCTAACTTCCCTTCTTCAGTCCAGCTAAAGGTGGCCTTTCCCTTCATCATGTTCACAAGGTGTCGAGTCTTCTCAGCAAACTCAGGGATGAACCTTTGTAAGAAATTCACCTTTTTGAAGAAAGAGTGAATAGCAGTCTTACTTGTAGGCAAGGTAAGCTCTTGGATAAAATTGACTCTGTCTGAGTCAATCTTTATGCCTTCTTTGGACATAATGTGTCTGAGAAGTTTCCCCTCTGTTACTCCAAAAATTGACTTCTTGGGGTTTAATGAAATGCCATTCTAGCGGTAGTGCTCCAACACTTGTTGCAAGTGGTGTATATGATCTGGGTGATGCTTAGAAAAAATGGTCAAGTCATCAAGATAAACTATAATGAACTTACCCATCTCATCCTTGAAAGCAAGGTTCATTGTTCTCTAAAAGGTGGCACCAACATTTATCAAGCCAAAAGGCATCTTTTTATATGCAAATGTGCCCCAAGGTGTGGTGAAGGCTATCTTGTGCTAGTTTTTTTCACTAACTTCAACTTGATTATATCCTAAGAAGCCATCTAGTATTGATAACATCTCTAAGCTAGTCACTATCTAAAGCACTTAATCCATGATGGGTAAAGGATAGTTATCTTTTAAAGATGACTGATTTAGATTCTTGAAATCCACACAGATGCAAATTTTGCCATTCTTCTTCCTCACAGGGACTATGTTGGCAATCCATGTGGAATGATGGATTGGGAAAATTATCCTAGCATTCAACATTTTTTGTATCTCAGACAAAATAGTACCTGATATCTTTGGATTATATTGCTGAGATTTCTGTAAGGCACCGAATCATTCTTGAGAGGAATTTCATGGTGAATTTCCTCAGGCCTGAGTGAATTTAGATCATCATAAGAGTATGCCAAAACATCCATGTAATGGTAAAGTAGGTCAGTAAATTTAAGTTTCTCCTTTGGAGTATATCACTTCCCAATGTTCACCATCTTGGGAATTTCCTTAGTACCCAAATTTATTTGATCAAATCCCTGGGAGGAGCTTGAATCCATTTGTTGTTGTTTGATGAACCTATTGTGCTTGTTAAACATTTTCTCAAGAGAAACCAGTCCTTTAGAAATTTTATTCCCTTTTAGCAGCAGGAATTCTTCCCCTGTGTCTAAATTCATTTTAGGAGCTGATTCAAGTTTTTGGAGCTTATTACCTTCAAAGTGAAGATGTTTAAAGCTGTCTTTTTGTTCCAAAAAGGTGATGATTTGGTTGTCACCATTGAACACTTGCCAATGATTGGCATTATTAGGCATACTTGGTCTAAAGACCAATTCGATAATGTACTTATTTCCTTTAAAGTCTAGGTGACTAACTAAGAGAGTTGCTAAAACAACTAGTGTATTAACTCAGTCATTGAATTCCCTAGGTATGGCAGAGATGTTGAAAGCATCAAAGCTTTTAGTTTGGTCCTAGACTAGATTGTGATAGTGGCATAATCTATCATTTTTGGTTTGATATAGGTTCCTTACCTAACAAACCACCAGTTCATCATCTCCTTTAGAATGAAGGAGTTTGATGCCTTTATCTCGAGCAACTTTCAATCCAAGCAATAGAGATTCATACTCAGTTGTATTATTGGTGTTGCTAAATTGAAACTTGTATGAAGAAGGAAAAATATCTCTTTGAGGAGATATCAACATAATCTTAGCCCCTGAGTTGGTAGAAGAATTGCTGCCATCAAATTCTAGAATCCAAACATCATCAGAAATTGATCTTCCTTAGATTTCTCCTTGCTTGGAAGGGGGAATTCTTCTATGCTTGCACTGTGCTCTCTCACATCTTCTGTTGTTCCATCTAAACCAATATTTAGACTATCATTTTCAAAAGTTTCATTAGCTAAAACATGAGTATCCTCTGTGGTTAAGAAGTAATTACCCATGTCTGAAGATTCAAACAGAATTTGAGCTTCAGGGGTTGATGTCTGAGTGACAACATATTTTGATTCCTTTTCAAGAAGCAACCTCTGTATGATTCCTTTGACAAGAATCCTTGCTTCAGATAGATCCATGCTCAATTCTCCACCAACATCTTTATAGAAATTTTGCCCCAGAAGAATGCCATATGAGGTTGGAACATTGGCTACCAAGACTGTCATCTTGATTCTTTTGTCTGGGAATACTACAAATGCAAATTGGGCATCCTTGATTTGTCTTAGTAGAGGTACTTGTTTGTTCTCCATGGAGAAACATCTCCCAAAGGTTTTGGTCAAGGTGAGTCCAATATATTTTTCCACTTTGGTAGGCATGACGTTTTCAGATGCACCTGAGTCTATGATGTAGTTGCTCAGTTTGTGACCATTTATCAACAGAGAAACATAGAAAGGCTCTATTTTCCTAGGGACACCAGGAGGAGTAATGACAAGATTGTTTGGGATGGACATGTTCTTTGGGGAATCATGAGTTACCTTTTTAACATCTTATCCTATAGGGATGGCTTTATTCTTCACACACTCTACCAACCTATCCAACTGCTCAGGATTGTCTTGTAAGAATTCAAATTCAAACATTTGAATTTTGGTCTTCTTGACATGATCGATTATGTCAAATGAATGAAATGGATTAGGAACAAAAGAAGGGAGTTCATCTTTCTAATTTTTAGGAGGGGGAGGACTGGTCTGTGGAATTGAAGTTGGAGATGGAGGAATGGTTGATGTACTTTACCTTTTTATTACTCACAGGGTCCTTTGGCTGGAAAGGCAGAGAAGTTCCTCATTTAGCAATTGAAATTGCTAGTTGAGGTTGCTCCTTTGTCTTCTCTTTATCAGCTTGTTGGGCTGACTGGTTCTTGGACTGGGTGAATACAACATATGATCCATCAACTGCTTCACCTTTACCTTTGGGTTCATCTTGGTAATTCAGGAAACCAATGTTGGAGTCACCAGCTAATTCTTCATGGCCTTCTGCAAGGAAATCAACATCATTTTCTTGGTTTAATTTAGGCTGGAAAGAGAAATCAAATTCTGTTTTGAGATATCCAACTATTGAATTGGTTGGGGGTGCTTTAATGGTAAGTTTCCCCTATGGGGGAGGAAGACGATTTGGCTATCCTTGATTTCTAGTAGTATTACCTTGATATAACTGATTAGGGAATGTCCTTCTTGGCATATCTTTGTATGAAGGAGCTGAAGATATCCCTTGTGCCATTTGCTTTTTGAGAGCTAGCAACCCATTTGCCAGCTTCTACACCATTGGTTCAGTGGTACTTGTAGATGGATATTTGAAAGATGAAGAGGATTTACCTCTATTTAGATCTCTCCTTATCTTTCCTACCAAGATAAGGTCATCTTCCACCTTAGTGGCCAAATCTTGAGTTGTAGCAAGGTCTATTTGGCCAGCACGTCTCAGTAGAAAACTTACTTCAGGCAGCTGAGAGTTGATGAAGAAACATTTGAGATTCTTAGGTGTAGGCTGAGTAATAGCAGGAATCCTATTCCTCAATTTATCAAACTTGGCTATGAAATCTCTCATTGATTCATGAGGCTCTTTCTTCATTTGTGTGAGTTGAACCAACAAAGCATGCGCATCTTCTACAGGCTTGAATCTTTCTTTAGATTTGGCTTTGAGAGTGTTCCAATCCGTCATAGTCTAGGCCTGCATATGATAAAACTAGTCTGCAACAACACCTTGTAAAGTTTCCATGAATAGCCTAACTTCTACATCCTCATATTCCACACTTATTATGCCACAGGCTATGTTGAAGGCTGTAATATGTTCATCAGGATGAACTTTCCCATCACCATAGAACTTTGAGAAATTTTTCCTTGAACTGCGTGGTAGCTCATGTAGAGGTGGAGTTAAATTGAGTGGGCCAAAAGAGTTACTCCAAGGGCCTTGAACATCCATTGTATGACTATGGAAAGGTGGGATAACAAATCTTAGAGGAGTAAGTATTGACAAAGCTTTATTAATAGTGGAAATGGATGCTTTGCCTGGTAATGGAGACTTGACTTTAGTAGGAGGAAAGCTCTTAGTTTGTTGGAGGTGAGATGGTGAAGAAAATAGATCAAAATTACTTTGTTATACCAAATCAAATATAGGGTCAACAATATCTTTAGCCCTTTGGCTTCACGTATATCATGGATCTGCCAGATTGTGAAACAAAAATGGAAAAGAATTGGCCCTGCTTCAGCTTGAAGCTTGAGGCTTCAAACTGTGTGTTCTATCCCAGTTGGCATGGAGGTGGAAGGAGATGGTAAGGCTATAATGATAATGGGTAAGACACAGAATGGATTCATTAGAGTCTATAATGGATAAGTGTTGGGATAAATAACAGAAGCACACAATTGATTACCAAGCAACTTAATATGCGGAAATTAACCAGAATACACAAGTAACTAGAATTCAAAAATAACACATGATATGAGAGACAATACACAACTTGTATTAAAACTCTTTCAGAAGGAAATACAATAAAGAAGGCTGCCATAGTTCTTTTTCCTTACACACCTCTAGGGCTCCCACTCCTCTAGGGCATAAACAGTAAATCTTCCCTCAAAGCTCTCTCCCTTAGGTCCCAACACCCAACTCAAACACAGAGTTGGTGTTCACCTCCAACCAGCCAGTATCCACTACTGCCAGTACTCCTGTGCTCCACACACACCACAAGTGCTCCACGCACTCCACAAGCACACAACCATACTTTAAGTAGATCTCCCTTGAACTTGCAACAACTTGCAACTCAATAGACCTTACTTATGGAAGGAACTCCCTTGCCTTCCTCTTTGCTCTATCTGAGTACCCACTGTACTCCAAGTAGATCCCACCTGATTCTGCTCCCTATTGTGTTACTTTCTTATCTGATCTTGCACACCTACAAATCAATCTAGTTCTGCACACCTGTGAACCTTGACCTTGCACACACATACACCTGTAGATCAATAATCTTACTTACCATGTAGATCTCCTAAAGTAGTCATGCTCACCTGATGACCAAGATCATACATACATGAAGAACCCTGCTGATTCTCCAATCCAGCACCCACACTTGGTACTATGGCACTAGGAGGAACACACCATTGCTCTCCTCTCTCTGAAGGAGCTTATATTATTGCTCTCTTACTCTCTAGAACAAGTTTACAATACAACCAATGAGTCTCTTAAATAGATCTCATGCAAACAATAATTAGACACCTAATTACAATAATTAGATCCACAGCTTCTAGTCTAAATTTGGTTCTTGACATGCAAACACTTGATTTGTCAACTAACTGCCTGTAATACTCACAGCTCGAACCACACAGGTGACCGACATCAGTCCCTGTCTGCCTGGGGGGTGCCGACGCCAACCAACTTTTGATCGATGTCGGTTGCTCTCCTGCCTTATCCTGCCGATGTCGGTTGGCCTGACCGATGCTGGTGTCTGTGACACTCTGCAACCCTTCATAACCTCCTTCCCTGATTGCATCAGTGACGCTTTTAGCTCCATAACCTAACAATCTCCCACTTAGAGATAAACAGCTACACTGTACCTATACCTATACCCTATTTAATCTATTTCCTGGCTTGTATCCCTCTTCAAGCTCAATCCTGAAGACAACCCACCACACAACCTGTGGTGCACCTCTTGTCATCCGAGTACCCTGCCACATCCGAACCTACAATCCCATGTAGTGAAGTCCTGACCCTGAATATTATGAATACCTACTGTTAGTCCCTCTCACATCCCTGAGAACCCACTTCTCCAAATTGGCTCCTAACTCTCTGACAACACCCACTGCTTGGGCAAACTCAGGTCTATACTAGACCTCATGTGATTTCAGACACTGAACTGTCTAGCCCTTAGTGTGCTCTGATTTTACATTCTGAACCTCGCCAACACCTGATTCATATTAGCTCCCACTAGAGACAAAATCAACCTGTGATCTCCATGTCTCCCATGCCAGAGAATTTTGTTGCTCCAAATTCTTCATAGCAAACCACTGAACTAATCTTACCCTTAGCTCAGCAAAACCCTGTATGTACAACCCTGCTAGCAAACATACCATCCACATACAGTAATAGAATGATGTTGCAATCATCATCCACCTGGTAAGACAAACCATAGTAGTTACCCTGACATTGACTGAAGCCATGCTTCATCCTCCACCTGTCAAACCCTGTACCACTGTCCTGTAGCTTCCTCAAGACCATATGACCTAATCTTTCATCTCACGTGTCCATTCTCTCTATTCTTCAACTAAGGTTCCATTCGTCTCTGTGCTTTCATACCTATTGGCAACCCTACCAAATCTCTTATTTGGTTCTGCATCATATTCCTGCCATGCTCCCACTGTTTCCTGGATCCTTCCTGCTCTGCAGTCAGCAACTAGTATAAAGAAGAGGAACAACAAATTTGAGGCTTACTTACCACCTTCAGTCCTCCATATGGGCATTTGAGACTCCTTGACAGCTTGTTGTCTGCCCAAAATCCATTACAGTGATCGACCTCGATCACCACACAGTCTACATCCAACCGATGTCGGTTCCATGCGCCTATTCTAACTACCAACCCTATCGATGTCGGTGTCCTTCTGCCAATGTCGGTCCTCCTAACTGATGTCGGTCTTACATACTACCGATGTTGGTCCTTCTATTGATGCTGGTACCTGTGTTTGCCTATGAGTGATGACTTTTTACCCACGAGCTCCTTTAAATCAAAACCCATGTCCAAACTGCCCTGCTCAGAAGTATCCAACCCCATCCACTGGTCTCTATCCGCCATCTCCTCCATAAACACCAAGGCTTTCTAGTTCTTAAGCCTATCAAATATATCTATCTTTCTCTTAAGAACATGCATCTCCTTCTTGCTCATGTGACCAAGCCTACAAAGCCACGTCTCCGCAACAGAAGAAGAATCAGTAATATAAACAAGTAGATAAAGAGTAACTATTTTCTTACCACCAGCTAATTCAAGTGCATTCACTATGAGAGTTCTTATGCATCTCTCATCACCCAACTTTTATAAATAAATTAGCCACATCTCCAAACTTGGGACCTGCATGACCTCCTTCAACACCCATGTGTTGGCCGCCTGCAATTTCAGCTTCACTTCCCCTTTGTCAATGCTTTGGCAAGGCTCACCAGCTCCTCTACCTGGGGCTGCATGGAAAGAGGCAACAAAATCTATAAAAGAAGATTCTACTTTATCTAAGAAATGTACCAAAGCATCCTGTGCAACAACACCTACAACATCTACATCTTCAGTTCCTTCATGTTGATCTGCTACCAACCAACAATCTTCTTTTACCTGCTCTTTCTTTCCATAGGACCGTAAGTGACCAGCTGTGCTTTTCAACTCCTCCATTCTTAGATTACTTTCATCTACCATTGCTCTACTCCCACTCAATCAAAAACCCCTGAGAGTGACCTGTAGCCAAACACAAAACCGGCTCCCTGCAACCTTAGCTCTGATACCACTTATTGGGATAAATAACAGAAGCACACAATTGATTACGAAGCAACTTAATATGCAGAAATTAACCAAAATACACAAGTAACTAGAATTTAGAAATAACACATGATATGAGAGACAATACACAACTTGTATTAAAACTCTTTCAGAAGGAAATACAACAAAGAAGGCTGCCACAGTTCTTCTTCCTTACACACCTCTAGGGCTCCCACTCCTCTAGGGCATAAATAGTAAATCTTCCCTCAAAGCTCTCTCCCTTAGGTCCCAACACCCAACTCAAACATAGAGTTGGTATTCACCTCCAACCAGCTAGTATCCACTACTGCCAATACTCTTGTGGTCCACGCACACCACAAGTGCTCCACGCACTCCACAAGTACACAACCATACTTCAAGTAGATCTCCCCTGAGCCTGTAACAACCTGCAACTCAATAGACCTTACTTATGGAAGGAACTCCCTTGCCTTCCTCTTTGCTCTATCTGAGTACCCACTGTACTCCAAGTAGATCCCACCTGATTTTGCTCCCTATTGTGTTGTTGTCCTATCTAATCTTACACACTTGCAAATCAATCTAGTTTTGCACACCTGTGAACCTTGACCTTGCACACACATACACCTACAGATCAATGATCTTACTTACCATGTAGATCTCCTAAAGTAGTCATGCTCACCTGATGACCAAGATCATACATACATGAAGAACCCTGCTGATTCTCCAATCCAGCACCCACACTTGGTACTATGGCACTAGGAGGAACACACCATTGCTCTCCTCTCTCTGAAGGAGCTTATATTATTGCTCTCTTACTCTCTAGCACAAGTTTACAATACAACTAATGAGTCTCTTAAATAGATCTCATGCAAACAATAATTAGACACCTAATTACAATAATCAAATCCACAGCTTCTAGTCTAAATTTGGCTCTTGACATGCAACCACTTGGTTTGTCAACTAACTTCCCATAATACTCGCAGCTCAAACCACACAGGTGACCGACGTCAGTCCCTGTCTGCCTGGGGGGTGTCAACGCCAGCCAACTTCTGATCGACATCGGTTGCTCTCCTACCTTATCCTATCGATGTCAGTTGGCCTGACTGATGTCGGTGTCTGTGACACTCTGCAACCCTTCACAACCTCCTTCCCTGCTTGCATTAGTGAAGCTTTTAGCTCCACAACCTAAAAATAAGGGTAGGAACTGCTTCAATCTAAAACTTGAGGTTTCAAATTACATGTAACATCCCCAGCAGAGTCACCAAAAACTGTTGGGTGAATATTTTATCAATCAGCTAACTGATGAGCAAAATAGGTCTCTTCAACCATAGCATAGGGAAATTAGTCAGCCAGATGTGTAGGTTTACTACATCAAAAGGGGACAAATCTCTCCTCTCATCAAAGGGAGGTTCCTTGTAAATATGCAAGAGCTATACACCATATATATAAGTAGAAAATAACACTTAGGGGTAGGATAAACCATCCATCTCTCTTTTTTTAGAGATGATGTTTAACAAATCAAAGGATAAATCATGATGAAATGATAGAAGACACTCCTCTTCTTTCAAAAGTGTTGCTTAATAGACAAAAGGAACCTTTCAAGTGATGACAAGTAACTTTAATAGAGTGCAATAACACAACAGGATGAAATGTAGCACAAAGTCTCCACCTCAACTGCCAAAGAGTGAAATACGAAGGACAATGAGGGCACAAAGTCATCCGAAGGTCCTTTACACAAGAATAGAAAGTAAACACACTAAAGGCAATTGTGGGGGCACAAAGTCTCTCCACAGTTGGCTTTAGGATGCCTTTCTGATTATTTTCACTAATTCTACTTATTCAATTAAATGGACAAAAAATGTATTAAAGAAATAGACATAAGAATAATTTCCCCAACAACCAAGCTATTCTAGCACAAAGTCTAAAAAGTCACTTGTTTTCTTATTCAAATAGCAAAATATGATCAATAATCTGAGCTCAAAGTCTCAGTAATGCCTTTCAATTTGGGTAGAGTTTTTATTTTTGATAATAGAGAGAGATCCCTTAAAATAATAAGAGAGAGTACAATATATAGTGCTCCAAGAAAAACTTGGGCATTTTGTTTCATAAGATGTGTTACGATGCATTCAATGCCTGTAATACATTTTAAATTTAATCTATGGGTTATGCTAGAATCAAGCATCGGTCTTTAATATGGGCCACCTGATGTGTTTCCTGATTTGCACACAACTGTTTGCTTTACTCAATGCAGAAAAATGGGCCATGCCATTGAATGTTTGTGCTCTTTCAATGTCCACCTAGTGGGCTGCTTTACCTTCTAGAAACATATCTTATGCATGAATATTTTTGATCTTTCTCCATCATTCCCCCTTTCTTTGTTGTATTTCATCCTTATCTATGTGATCTGAGCTCTCGAGCTATCTCTTTTGGTCTTGTTGGCTACTTACACTCTTCCATCAGCAATTTTTTCCTTTGGCATTTTGGCCTTTTGCATTTGGGTCCATGTTCTAGCTTTCAAAGATCAACAACTATTTCATTTCTATGAATTTGATGTCTTCAGACCCATCATTGTTAGGAAACCAATGGCTAGTTTGTTACCCTAAATTTGACAACTGTGGGGACGTCACTAGATGTCTGGATCTCAATGGCTAGTTCACGATGTTTAACTTTGACATCTGCAGACCCGTCATATTCCTTGGCAATTCCTTTAGCTTTCTTGTTTTGTCCTTTCTGAAGGGGAAGAATCCCTTCAGGGTCTTGAGAAAAGGTCCACTTTGGGTCGAGGAGAGTCCTCCACAAGGGTATTTTCCCTTCAGAGTCTTTTGGATGGCCTTCGAGCTTTTATTCCTTTAGCGGGCTTTTTTTCCATCGATGAACTTTTGCTCTGGGCTTTTCCTTCAGACAAAAGTTTGAATGAATTCCTTCAGACATTTTGTTTGAAGGAAATGTTCCTTCCTTTTGTCTTTTCTTCCCACTTGCTTCTGCTTTCCATTGGGCTTTCTCCCCAGGTGAATTTCTTCAAAAAAAATGTCTAAAGGAATTCCTTTGAACATTTTGTCTGAAGGACTTGTGCCTTGTTTTCTTTTCTGCATTATTTTCCCAAAAGAGAACTGTGCCCTCTGTAAGGACTGTTTAAGCCTAGAAATATCCTTCAAACTTTTGCAACAGTCCATCTGCTCCTTGTCTACTCTCTGCAAGGGTTGTTTGTCCTTAGTTCATTTTTTTGAAGGAATTCTCTTTGTTTGATTTTGCTCGCTACCCTCCGCAAGGGCACTCAGCTTGGTTCATTACCCTTTTGGATTTTTGCACTGGTCCACTTTGGCTCCTAAGTGCCCTCCGCAAGGGAACTTGTCCTTCGGGCTCTTGGAAGACCCCTTTGAAATTCTCGATTGAAAAAATGGCTAAGTGTTGAACCTATTTGTTTCCTACAGAGTTCATAGAAACCAACCTATATAGTCTGTAGAAATGAGTCCATAGAAATCTTTTATGAAGTCTATAGATTCAAGTCTACAGAGTCCATAGATTTCAACCTACAGAGTCAGTAGATTCAAGTTCATAGAACTAGGGGAGTCTGTAGAAATGAATCCATATATTTCTTCATGTGAAGTCCATAGAAATATTTACTATGAAGTCCGTAGAAATGATTCCTTAGAACTTAGCCTGTGGAGTCTGTAGATTCAAGCCTGCAAAGTCCGTAGATCTTGAAAAAGTTTGAAAAATGGAGAATTTGAATGCCTAGAACAATTTTTGAGAAGGGGAGAGAGAATTTTAGTCTGTTGGACCAAAATAGTTCAAAATAGTTCAAATGTTGTCCCAAAAATGAGTGATATTTTTAGGGGACAACAAATTGAACTAACACTCTCTATTTCTCAAAATAAAAGCATCCTTCAGAATTCCAAAGGCATGAAGATCTAATAATTACTGCAAACATTGATGGCATTTCTTATCCACATCTCAAGATTGATAAAAATAATTGGGACACTCTTTGTAGTGTCAAATATTTACCAACATTTGGACATACTATTGATGAGGTACAATATTATCCACTTTTCCCATAATACCTTGGATATATTATATTACCCATAGCATGTGGACCTAAATCAATACATATTATAGTATGGGTAATGGATCAAAAACCAAATCTAACATTTTGTCTTGGATAATATTGGGTAACTGACATGAATTAAATGATAGATATCAAAAATATATGCCTTACTTTAAAATTCAAATAAAAATAAATTCGTATTCCACATGATGGACACATGGATAAACCTATAACAATAATAGATGGCATTCCCTTAATAGATGATACTAAAGCATTGGCAATGACAAGACACAAATGATTTAATCAAAATAAGGAAGCAATGCCAATTTTAAATAAATATTTTTCTTATAACCTAGAACATTTATGATTTCAAAAAAAACCCAAAAAAAATAATTAAAAAAAATACAAAAATTCAAATAATTCAAAAATGCCAAAAATATTTAGCATTTCACCTATTTTCTAGTTTTTACATATGTTGTTTACTTTAGGCTAGGAGATAGCATATAATTTATATACACACATATGTTTCATAGGAAGTTGAGTGTGATACAAACATACATTAGATGCATGATAACTCAAACATGTAGATGTTGGGCCTTTCGTCTTCCAGCATGATACATTATGTTGGGGAATCTTGCTTTTATATGACCATGATTAACATAGGTTTTATTTTTTTATGATCATTTTCCATTATATTTCTGAGCTTGTATATCTTACACATGCATGTACTCATGTTACTATCTTAAATAGAGTATTTTGATATGTTATTCTACATAATATTTTGCTAACATGTATGTAGGGACTAGTATGACATGCTTACGATAGTTAGTTATGTTTCATTACTTCATCTATTTACATTAGCTTACTTGAGTATAAGATTTTTTTTGTGTTTTGCTTGTGAAACATTTAAACATGTTCCTTTTCTTTTTGGCCATAGTGCTCTAAGTGTTGATTTTTTATTTGCTGTGTGTAAATTTGCAAATGTCTTCCACTTGAGTGTGTGAAATTTGAACATGCATCTTATTTGCAATCTCCTTGGACCCCTCTTTGTGTGACATTTGATTACTCATACATGTGTGATTGATTTTTTATGAGCTTTTTGCATCTTATGGCTTGTTATGTATGCATAATACAAGATTAATTGATATATCTATTTCGAGATGACATTACTATATGCTTCTTTTATTACATGATTCACACAAATACAACATAGTTGTCTTATTATTTTGAGATAAGGTGATTATCACTTTTTCAATCCCCTCACACCAAAATGGGGGGCATGTCATAGAATAAATGAATATAAATACATAAAATTAACAAAATGGGTAAATTTTGATTCAATTTACATAGTTTACATGATTTAGATATAAATTTTGGATAAAATTATATGCATTGGGAAAAGATTTGGGATAGAGTTTTTTAGATTTTGTGATACATATCATACACATGTTACAGATCAGAGGCTAAATTTTGATAAATACTTTAGCTTTAGGATGTATTAAATGTGTACATACACTAAATCACACACACATTTTCAAATTATACATACATTTATGCACCAAACTTAGTAAGATGTAATGTTTGGGCCTTTATTTGTTGTAGTAGTAGGCTCTTTTTTTTATCATTGCAATAAAGATTTTGTGACCTTGATGGACTTGTAACTATGATTCTATTATTTTGGGTTGACATGGATATATCATTTGACTCAAGCGATATTGGACAAATTGGCTAGATTGGTTATACTTGGCTTGTGTGAGTGATATTTTGTGTTCTCAATAGATTCATCCTTATACCATGTTGGGGGAATAATCACCCTCCAATTTCCCACTCCACATCTCCAATGTTCAATTATTAACCTCTCTCTAATGATTTAGTTTGGAATCAACTATACCAAGTTAAATTACCAAGAGGAAACATGGCTTCATCAACACATAGATGTACTCCTTCCTTACTCTCTTTCTTTCAAATATTTTTAGATTATTCAATTTCAGATTATATGAACTAGTTACACATGTAACATGCTCTTGATTCTAGGTCATTCACATACATCAAATTCAAGTGGCTCAAAAAAAGATAAGGTTTGTTATATACACAACAATGCCCTTACTTTCCTTTAACCCAGTAATTTTATCCTTATGCATTACTAGTTTAAAGGGAGGTAAATGTAGATGCTAAAATATAGATTTTATATATTAAACTAGTCTTGTACACTTTGAAAAATATATGTCAAATATCTACCCTTTAGTTTGAACTTCATTGCATCCAAAGGGTCACACTCACCATCCCATTGGGTCTAATTACTTATTTCTTAGTCCAACCCTAATTAATTTGATTATCTAGATCACTGGTAACCACAAAATACCTAAAATTTGATATATATCCTTTAATATAATTTATAAAACCTCAGTAACTTTCCTCTATCCTAAATAATTATGATTAGGGAAGGACAATAACATTGAAACTCTTGTCCCTACTCTAATTCAAGTGTCCTTACCCTATAAACACTCAAATTTTCAAATATTTTGAAGTATATGGGTCGACCTACGAATGTCACCAACCCTTTTGTGAGTATTATTTCAAAAGAGATAGTATAAATAAAACTAAAAGCATACTCATTATTCATCTATAAAATACCAATAAATCACCTATTAAATCTCAATTAATCAATTGCATAGGCTTTTTAACCTATTTATCCCTATTTCATATCAAGCATAGGAGAATTCATGCTATAGGTCTGAAGCACTCAAAAGATAGCCCATGAGACATATTTATCAAGTTAAAATATATATCACTACATGTATCTTTATATAGTATATTTCACCCTTGTGCACACACATTCCCACACATAGGGGGAAATACATAAGTCTGAGGCCCTCCTTGGAGTATTGGCTGTTAAGGTATGGAGCTAAAAGCTTCATCCATGAGCAAGTTTAGAAGATGCTGGAAATCAACAGTCGCTGTCGATGGTCACAAGCAGACCAGAAGCTACCGGCGTCGATAGAAGGTCGGCCGACGTCGGTCACAGGCAGGCATACAGAAACTGACGTCGGTCACCTGTGTGTGTCTGAGAGTTATTTTCATGCGAGAACAGAATGTTTGCATGATGAGGATGAACTGTTGGTTGTAAGCCCGCGTTTCTATTTTGAGTAGAACTGATTAGAGCCCTTGATTAAGAGGCATATCTAATGGCTGTAAGTGCATGCTCATGAATCTCTAAAGTTATATATTAGGGATAGATCTTCATAGCTTAATTGAACTGTACAAGTTTATATATGTGAATCAATCTAGATTGTGGAGTTGATTGTAATTAAGAGAGAGGACTCTTGAGGGAAAGAGATCTAAGAAGATATCTATACATCTGAGAGAGGTGTGGAAGAAAAGAAGTTTCTTCAATTGTAATTCCTTCTGTAAAGAGTTGAATACAAGTTTTTAGGGTGGTTTCTTGTATCTCTTGTTCTTTGCTATTTCTGATTCTAGTTACTTATCTATCTGGCTTATTTTCGCATTTAATTGCTTTCATATAGTAATCAATTTTGTTGATTGATCCCCAACAAGTGGTATCAAAGCTTGGTTGCAGGTTCAAAGCTTGATATCCAACAAGTGGTATTAGAGCTTTGGTTCACTAACAGGTGGTTCAGATCTGTGTAGTATGTATTGATTACAGGTTACTCACAGAGGTTTCTGTTTAAGTGGGAGAAGCAATGGTAGAAGAAAGTAAATTGAGAATGGAGAAGTTTAATGGCAAGAACTATCAATTATGGAGAATGCAGATACAAGATTATCTGTATCAGAAAGATCTATACTTACCGTTAGGTGGAGCTGCAAAGAAGCCCACAGACATGGAAGATGAAGAATGGGAAGTTCTTGATAGAAAGGCTCTTGGATCTATAAGATTGAGTCTAGCATCTACTGTGATATCTAATTTATCACAGGCAAAGTCTACGGTAGAGTTAATGACTACTTTAGCAAATTTATATGAAAAACCTTCAGCTTCAAATAAGGTATATCTTATGAAGCAGTTATTTAATTTGCAAATGCAAGAAGGTGGATCTGTATCTAATCATCTAAATGATTTTCATGGAATTGTGAATCAATTAAATTTAGTCAAAATAGTGTTTGATGATGAAATTAAAGCTCTATTAATCTTATGCTCTTTACCAGAAAGCTGGCATAGCTTGGTAATGGCAGTTAGTAATACTGCATCTACTTCAAATATTTTAAAAGTAGATGATGTTGTTAGTGTAATCTTGAATGAATAAATTCATAGGAAAATCACAGAGGAGACATCAGGGAACACTTTAAGTTTTGAGAGCAGGGGAAGGCAGAAAGAGAAGGGCAAGAAAGGGAGATCAAGATCTAAGTCAAAGATGAGAGTTAGATCCAAATCCAGAAATGGTAGGAAGCCACAATGCTGGAATTATGGAAAGATAGGGCACATAAGCAAAGATTGCTGGTCAAAGCCTAAAGAGGACAGACAACATGATGGTAAATAAGAAGCAAAGGTGGCAGGTATTGTTGCACAAGATGCTCTTATATTCTCTTTGCATAATAATATAGAATCTTGGGTTTTAGATTCTGGTGCATCTTTCCATGCAACCCCCAATAGAGAATATTTTAGTGACTATGTCCATGGAGATTTTGGAATAGTTTATTTAGGGGATGATGAGCCTTGCAAAATTGTTGGCAAAGGTAAAGTGTAGCTGAAAATGCAGAATGGCAACACATGGGTGTTGAGAGATGTCATGCATGTTCCCAGCTTGAAGAGGAATCTGATTTCTGCAGAAAAGTTAGGGGATGAAGGTTGTACAGTAACTCTCACAGCTGAATCTTGGAAGGTTTCCAAGGGTGCACTTGTATTGGCCAGAGGTAAGAGAGTAGGTACTCTCTATTTATGTAATTGTATTACTAATAATTCTCCTTCTATATTATCTACTTCAGATGTAGATGTAAAGTTGTGGCATCAAAGGCTTGGCCACATGAGTGAGAAGGGAATGACAATTCTTAAGTCAAAAGGTATGTTTCCAAATAGATCTAGATATCTGTGAAGACTGTATTTTTTGAAAATAGAAGAGAGTGAGTTTTCTCAAGACTGGGTCAACAAAGAAGAAGCACAAATTGTAGCTTGTTCACATAGATGTGTGGGGACCAGCTCAAGTTGCTTCTATTAGAGGATCACAGTACTATGTTTCCTTCATAGATGATGCTACAAGAAAGGTATGGGTCTATTGTATTAAGAAGAAATCTAATGTTTTTGACATGTTTAAGATTTGGAAAGCTATGGTTAAGAATGAAACAGGCAAGAGATTAAAGTGCCTTAGATCTGATAATGGTGGTGAGTTCTACAGCCACAATTTCAACTAGTATTGTTATATGCATGGGATCTGCAGGCAAAGAACTATTCTAAGAACACCTCAGCAAAATGGAGTTGCTAAAAGGATGAACAGAATAATCATGGAGCGTGCAAGGTGTATGAGATTGCATGCTGGATTGCCCTTAGAGTTTTGGGCAAAAGCTGTGGATATTACAGTTTACCTGATTAACAGAGGACCCTCTATAGCGCTGGATGGTGGAATTCTAGAAGAGGCATGGACAGGTAAAAAGGTAGATCTATCATTTCTCAAAGTTTTTGGTTGTGAAGCCTTTGTGCACGTTGATAAGGAAAATAGAAAGAAGTTGGATGCTAAGTCTATGAGGTGCACATTTATTAGCTATGGCTCTAGTGAGTTCGGATTCAGGATTTGGAATCTTGGAACTAACAAGATAATTAGGAGCCGTGATGTTGTTTTCAATGAAAAAGTGATGTATAGTGATCAACTCAAGAAGTTGAATCAATCTAAGCAGAGCAATGCAAAATTGGATGAGGTAAAGGTCCAAAAAGGAGCTTGCAGGAAAGAAAAATCATAGAAAGGAAAACATAGAGACTGGCATCGGTTAGGTAGGAACCGACGTCGGCCATACAAGAACTGATGTTGGTCAAACAGTGACCGAGGTCAGTCACTGTTAGAGAATTTGGGCGGACATCGTGTTGTGACTGAGTCTCAAATGCCCATTAGGAGGTCAGATAGGGTAAGTAAACCTCTAATTTGATATTCCCCTTCGTTATTCTATTTATTGCTTACTGATGGTGGAGAACTAGAGATTTTTGATGAAGCAATACAGGTGGATTCCAAGAATCAGTGGGAGCTAGGCATGAATGAGGAAATTGATTCCTAAAAAGAGAACCAAACATGGGATTTGGTTGAGTTGCCAGCAGGAAAGA